>JABUQX010042281.1:0-2500 GCA_015478945.1 Trachelipus rathkii | reverse complement strand
TTCCGCTTAACCAAACCACTTTTCATCCTTTCCACATGACCAAACCATCTCAACATAGCATACTTTCATTTGTCGTTATCCCTGTCTTCACACACACAACTCTAATACGTTCTCCATTTCTCCATTTATCCATTCTTCTCACCCTTGCACACCGCCTAGATGTCCATCTATAAACCATTATTAATCTATACCTTCTTATTCCAGACCATAGGGCCCACACTACTATACAATACACAGGTAACAACATACCTCATGTACAACCCTAGCACACTCAAGACATTAGTTCCCCATACATTCACAACAGATGTAAATTTCACCACACCTTCCTGCCCATTTACAATTTTCCTTCCTCTCATCATCCGTCCCTTACTCAATCCAACAGTAATACCCTAAATATTCAACTCAGACACTTGTTCATGCCTACATCTAAATAACTTCTACACTGGAGAACTCCTACTCAACAACCAAACCTAATCTCTTTATCCACGTTAGCTTTCCAGCCCCTTGTACACACCTACAAATATCCTCTACCAATCCTCGCAAACCTCTCAGGATTCCCCACAACAAAGATCCTGCAGTAAATAAGTAGGAGGTACCCTCCACCTCATCTCATCTCATCAGCTAACCACCTTCTGCCATCCACCTCGATTCTTTCATAACCCCATCCCATAAACAAATTAAATATCATAACCATAACACATCTCTGCCTCACTCGCGCGATCTAAGATAAACAACACTCGATATATATTTCTACACACGCTCCTATCCATTTCCATACTTTGATATCAATTCATAAGCTCACCACCAATACCAAATATATCACTAAACCTGCCAAGAGCTTCCCATATAACCCTATCATGCGCTTGTAGCAAATCCAAATAAACCTAAATTACAATTATTCTTCTCCTCATTTTCGTTCACCAATCAGTCCTTTCAGCACACTTACCTTATCGCACATAAAAAACTTTAGCTCCCTATCCCTTGCCAACGATCAACACACTTTTCCCCTCATAATTTACAGTTCCCTATTATCTCGACCTATTCATATTATAAGGTACATACTCTCTCCTCCAATCCCTTGAAACTATACCTCACATAACATTTATACATAACTTCCGAAATCCAATCACATCACATCTCGCCTCCAGTTCTTGATCTTTCTACATATACTCATCTATATATTATTAATTATATATTATACTTATATATATATATATATTATATATGTATATATTATATATACATAAAATATGATATATATATTATCTTATATTAATATAAATATATATTATATATATATATACTTACTATATAATACTATTTTATATAACTTCCTTAAGAACAGTTGATTCTAATAGGTCTGCTCTCTCTGAGTACAATTTCACATCCATTCTATAGTATTTCCTTTTGAGTAATCACACTTTTCTTCAATTTTCTTCACAGGACAAATTCTTCATGTCTTCAAAAACTATCATGATTATTCCCTAACCTTCATTCTTTTATGATCCTATCTAATAGAGCTTATTGATCAGAACTTCAAATAATTGCATTATATACACAATACAAAGAATATAATCTTCACAAAATACTAATAAAACACGATAGCACCTCACGAATAATCGCCTTATTCCAACAAGAACCAAAACCGAACCAGCAATAGTAAATACCTTCTATTATGGTTTTTACCGTATCCAGACTCAGTTGCATAATTACTGGAGTATTTTCACGAGCACCTTTTATATTTTACATAAATAATTTACTTCTTAACTTTTTCAAATAAAATCACTATACCTCAAATATTTAACATTAATTACTTTTGCCAATATAATATTCCTTCAAATAAATAATATCTATCTGTAGCTTCCGAGATAAGCTCAGAATCTCATTTTCTAGTCCTCATGCATAACATAGATATCTATATATATATACTATATATATTATTTATATATAAACTTAAATAATATATATAATATTATATATTATATATATTATATTAATTATATAATATATTATATATATATATTAGATTATATATATAATATATATTATATATAAATATAATATATAATTAGATATATAATTATAATATATTCGTAATATATATGTATTTACGATATATATTTTATCTTTAATATATGAAATTTAATATTATATTCTATATATATATAATTATATTATATATAATATATATATATTAGATTTAATCATATATATATATATATAAAATTTATATATCTATATAATATTAAATATATATTATACAATTATCAATATATATTTATATATAATATAAAATATATATATTTAGATATATATTATATTAAATATATAATACTATTAAATATATATATAATTAATATTACGATATATATTCAGGGGCGATATCACTATAGTAGCCGTAGCGTAAGCCTCCACCCATATTTTAGTTTAAATATTGAAACTAAATTGAAAAAGCATATACTAAATATTTAAAATTTTAATAAAAGGGTTAAAAATGAGT
>JABUQX010042280.1:25000-47510 GCA_015478945.1 Trachelipus rathkii | reverse complement strand
ATTTTCCAAGGTTGCGGTGACCCCACCGGGAAATCAGATCCAGATCGGCAGAATAGAATCAGAAAGCAAAAGACGGAGAGGTAGCTCTAGATGCAAAAGAGGAGCAGATTTGAAATAAGTAGAAGAATGGAGAGTTGAGTCATCTGCCGTAAGAATGCAACAGTTTGTTAGAAGATTACAGCTGAGGAGAATCGTTTGATGAAATAGTACTATAAAAGTTGGAGATAAAACAGAAACCTTGAGGAACACCACAATTAACAGGAAAGGAGGAAGAGGAAGCTCCATCAACCGAGTTGCTGATATGAGCGATCGGAGAGAAAACTAGAAAAGAGTAAGAAAAGAGAAACACAAAGGAAGGGAGCTTCGAGAGTGACGACGCGTGCCACACCCGGTCAAAAGCTTTGGATTTGTCAAGTGGCCACCACGCAAGACTCCCATGGTCCCTAGGCAGAAGACCATAAATCAGTCAGATAGAATAGTATGTCACCAGTTGACCTCGAACGTCGAAAGCCATACTGATTGATGATCAGAAGGGAATGGACTCCAGATGATCCAGGAAATGAGAGTTAAGAGAGTTTCAAAGACTTTAGATAGATTACAAGTGAGCTTTAGGGTGATAGTTTGAAGGATCAGAACGGCTACTTTTTTTCGAGATCGTTTGAACAAAAAGCAGCGCATTCCACACCCTAAGTAAATGTGATAGTGTTAAAGCATAGAGAGTAAAGTTGACAAGGACAGGTGCCAGTTCAGAAGCACACTCCCACAAAACACGGGGAGGAATGTTGCCATCCGGGCCACTAGGCCTTCCTGACGTTCATAGATCTCAGGATCTCATGCACACGATCATGTGTGTCACAGGTAAGGGCATGGGAAACCTGAATATATATTATATATATATATATACTATATATAATATATATATATAGATATATATAATATAATATATATATATATATAATATAATATTTTCCAACCTCTATATATTTTATAACTAATTTTATATGACTTAATGGCTAATGCTGTTTTACATGACATTAAGATATAAATTTTTCATTTATTTGTTTAAAAATAAAGGTCACGAGTTGCCATTGCAATATCGTTTATTTTTTGTTCTATATTCCAAATGTAGTCTGCAAAGGCCCAGTCAAAATACTGTAAATATGTTTATATTGTGAGGAGAAACAATAACCAATAAGAATTCATCTTTTGAAACTTATTTTCAAAATTGAATTGTCATTGGTCATTGTGTCAAAGCTTAGAATAATAATATAATAATGTTATTATTATTATTATTATTATTATTATTATTATTATTATTATTATTATTATTATTATTATTATTATTATTATTATTATTATTATTATTATTATTTGTTTATTAATATAGCCTAGTATCAAATGTTTTTCAAAAAATTATGATAACTTGGAAATATATATAAATAAATATTTTATTGAATAAATGCATTTTTTGTTATGGTGTGGTAGTTCTTAATCTCAATTTATGTTAGTTTTTTTATCCTGATTGGAACGAAGGATTGTCATTTCTTGAGAAATATTATTGTAAGAAATGCCAATCCCGCCTTTCCTATAGATGGCATGTACCATATTTATTTTTCTAAATTAATTGATAAATGTATACATTATTTTACTTGCTGATTTCAAGGGCTGTGATTCGATAAGAGTCGTAAACTGTATTACTGAGATTCGTATAAATAGTAAAAACAAGAATATTTTGGATCTTTTTCGTTTTCATTGTCGTTAACTCAAGGTGTATACAGTTGGTAGTTGTGAATGCCTTATATCTCGATCAATTTTTATTATGTGTTAAAGTATATATTTTGTAGCCAAGCAGTGTTTTGTTCTGTGATTTATTGTAAAAGTGTATGTAATATTTATTTCAAACTAAATATGGTGATTTAGTTTCAAAGTGTAAAATATTGCAGTCTTATTTATTGTAAAGATAAAAGTATTTAAGTTTGTGCTCATAAAGCATTTGTGAATATATTATATTTCTTATGTGTATCAATGCATCAGAGTGTCGTCTGTAATTATTGCATTTGTAAGGTGCATTGTTTTGAATCGTTGCTAGATATTACTGGCAGGCAAGCTTGTATTTTATATAATTTATTTTTCGAAGTTTCGCAATTATTATATCGTGGTAATAAATATAAAACATTTTATAAGTTTAAATATTTATTATTTTAACATATGGTTAATTGTCAAAGTCACAATTTTTGTTTGTTTAAAAGATTTTTTATTAAATGACTAATAGGCAACTCTTTGCATTGGAGAACAGCCCTGTTTATATGTCAGCTGTCTTGCATTTGTCTGGTGCACCACTGAAAAAATCGACGTCTCTTTGTAAATGTCAAATTCACTTAATTTTCAAGTAAAGATTAAAATCTCTTATCAAATCAGTCAGTCTGTATATTTTTGATAATATAATTTGTTTATTTATATACATTCTTAAACATAAATATTTATGTATTTATTTATATACATATTTATGGGCGAGGATCTATATAAATTTAATATTAGAGTATTTTACTATTGTTTAATAATTGCTTGCATATACACATTCGTGCACATATAAATGTACATATCGCATGTATATATATATATATGGTCGTTGATCTGTATTGCAAAAAGGAACATTTAAAGTATAAAATATAATTAATATTAGGTACTGAGGTTCTATCTATTCAGTGCGCATGTACGTAGATATCTTCGGACATTTAACTGCATGTTCATGGATGCATAAAACCTAGTCTTGTATAAAGCAGTACACATTCATTTATTTTTTTTTATTAAAGTATTTTTTAAACTTATTCCAGTAGTTTTCTTGAGTGTTTCCAAAGGTAATTTATTTTCTTATTTATTTAAAAATTCAAGTAGCAATTATTTTAGGTCTTAAAGACGTTGAGTTCATGATCAAAGTATTGATCACAAGACAGGTAAATTCTTTGATAACGAATGATATTGACTGATCAGGTTTTCACATAAAGCAACGAACCCGGTCAAACCGTTGTTCCACTTGAAGGATCTTCAGGGAGATAGGTTGGTGAGTTTTTAAGTATAAAGTTGCACTATATTATTGTACAGGCCGGTAGCTCATTCAACAGGAGATCTAGATACTGTACAATATAGCGTTGAGCAATCTAAGAAAGTGATAGTTGCGTGGATTGTCAAGGGGGCCTGCAAGGATTTGTTTATCAGTGTCTTGAAGCGAGTAATTTTGACATTTAAATTTAATATCTTTTCAAATCAGTCCATACATTTTAAATTGGGGTATTCCTGTTCGGGAGATTTATTTTGTAACCCTTCAGTCATTATCTCGTTATCATTGAATTCCTTGTTGTGAATTGGTTTTGCCATTCTGCTGAATATTTGAGCACAGTGTATCCATTCGTAATTGCTTTGCTAGAACCTGTGCTACAGTTACTGTTTAAGTATTTTCACCAATACCTTCATTTGGGATATATGTTGATATTGTGTTGTAACTGTCAATATAGTCCGTCGAACGGTTTATTTTATTGAAGTTGAACGTATATGATTTTATGCGTATTGGTGAAATAGTATTTTTGCTATTGCAACAATACTTATTACTTGGAAACAATTAAACTCTGGAAGGAAATTAAAATTTTAAAAATTTTTTAAACCTTTAATTAATTTTTTTTTATTTAACCTTTTATAAATATATAATATATATATATATATATAATACTATAATATTATATATATATATATACTATTATATATAATATATATATATATATATTATATATACTATATATTTATATATATAAATGATATATCATATATATTATATTATTTATTAATATTGTGTTTAGATAGGCAGTAAAATTTACAAAGTTGAGCGAATCGAAAATAGTGATTTCCGAAATTCCCGATTTTCACTTAGTTTGTGTTCTGGGGCGAAAACACTATTTTCCCGCAAGATTTTGCAAAAACTTTTTACTTACAGATTGTTTTAAACCAGTATATATATATATATATATATATATATATCATTAATATATATATATATAATATATATACTATATATATATATAATATATAGTATACTATATATATATATATTATATAATATATAGTATATATATATATATATATACTAATATATATATATACATTTGTAATTTTGCGGTTAGAAAATTGGTTTTCATACGTGTATCAGTAGAAGCCAAATTTCAGAATTTGGTAGAAAACGTGATTTGTGATTCGATTCTTGCGTCAAGAAGTGACTTTGTTACGTGGACGATATATTTATATGTTTTGTATACAACGGTATAAAACAATGTGCTACTTCTAATGCTGAGTTTGTAGAAATGTGCAAATCAATATGGGTTTATCGGGTAAGGAACTCGCTGCCCTGCATTAAGCAGATTAGAATGGCTCACAGAAGCCGCGCATCGAGCAACAATAAGGTTAGCTATGAAGCGGAGATTGTCAGCAACAAAGATAAGCTGCTGCTTTAAAGAGAAAAGTTAGCCTTGAGACAGAAGAGCGAAGGTGAGAAAGCAAGCTGAAGCTGAAAGGAGAAAAGCTAAGCTGAGGTAAAACAGACTAAAAGGTAAGCTAGAGGCTGAAACGGCACAAGAGAAGCGTAAGCTTTTAGAAGCTGAAAGGGAGAAAGCTAAGCTGGAAGATGAAAAGAGAAAAGCTAAGCTTGAGCTGAAGCTAGGGGAGTAGCAGAGAGCTAAGGATCGAAGGCTGAAGCGCAAGGGTGTATAAGTAAAGGGTGTACTAGCGTGCTACAAGAGTTCATCGTAAATAAAACACTAAGAGCTTAAGTTGCGAGGGCGTAAAAGATGCAAAGAAGCAGAAGAAAGAATGCTAACAGATGAAGCTTGATTGCCGAGATAACACAGCGTCAGGCATGACCGCCAGCAATAGCAATCACAGCATTCAGAGCCAGCACAGCACTTCCTACGCAAGTAAATACCCGAAGTTAAGCTCCCATTCTTCGATGAGAGAAAAAAATGGATATAGAAGTAGGTACTGTTAATGTCGAAAAACAAGCGGCGGCGAACGACAGCCCTATGGAAAGAGGAGCATTTTTTTTAGTGGTGTTTCTTTGACAAGTAAGTCTGTTAATGTGTTCAACAATTTGCCTGTCGCACGAGCTGAAGAAGTTATGAACGCGCCTAAAAAAGAGCTCTGTTAGAGACGTACGGTCTCACAAAAGTGAGGGGTTACTGGCCTAAGTACCAAAACCATTGAGTCCTTACGGAGGCATGACAATCCTAGGGATTTTACTTTACAGAAAATTAATGTGAAGCCGCTGAAAAAAGCATTGGATTACTGCCAGCAAATGTAACACTGACACCAGATATCTCATGAGTTTTCTCAGTGGACAAAGTATTAAAATGACTGTCCCCAAAGGAAACCTCGCTACTACCTAAGGGCAGACAAAGAAGAAGCATACCGAAGAGATCATAAGCTATCAGAGGGATAACATGGAAGCCTCACGTTTAAAACTCGCAAACAAACAGTCACACACGAAATCATAAATCACGCGGATAAGAGTCAACATAATAATAATAATTTTTGGATTGAGAGGCAGTGGTTACTCAACGAATAGTAATCATAAAAGCAGTGACCAACGTACGTCGAGGGTAACAAACAATGAAAGCAAGATCGGTGGAGGAAGCGGCGACAGACAGGGTCAGCGTCGCAGTAGCAGTGAGCCCAGGGTGGTGATCACGTGCTTCAAGTGTCAAAGGAGAGGGCATCTCGCAAGAGACTGTACGAGCCCCTCCATATATTTCATACAATAGTGCAAAGACATGAGTAGTCAGGCAGACAGAAAAAGAAGAAGAAAAAGAGCACGGGAGCATCCGGAGTCTCTGAAAGCGGCAGTAAAGTCCTGAATGGTTCAGGTGAAGAGCCCCCGATTCTCCCTGCGAATGAAATAGAGAGGTGGAAAATGACAGATTGTCACACCTAACCTTGCTGACCTTATGGGATTGGTGAAATGAGTACCAAGTCAAACCCTCCGTGATACCGGTCTGTAATGTGTTGTGTGCAAGGAAATTCGTACGAAGGAGGTGTTATGATGCGGAGCACACATGAAAATGAGATTGTTGGACGGAACGGTGAAAGAGGCTCCACTCGCGACTATTGACGTGGACACCCCTTACTATGTGGGTAGGACGACCGCAGCAGTGCTGCCTGAAGTCGTTTATGATTTAGTTATTGGGAATGTCAGAGGTGCATTACCCCCGCATCAGCCGAACCTCGCGTGGGAGACGACTGTGTGTCGAGGTCCTCATATTGAGAAGGACGAGCAAAACCATAGAAGTTTGCTATTCCCCATCGCCGAGACTGCTGAGGAAGATTCTCAGGGAGAATCTGTTGAAACTAATCATACTTTTGGAATGGAGAGTTTGGAGAGGGAAGAGTTTTGTAGAGAGAAACCGTCAGTACCACAATCTCTGGACATCATCAGAAAAGATGTCGGACCAACCACTGGAGCCATCACTGAATGCTGCATCACAGGTCCCAAATGTTCATTCAAGTATGAGGAAGTTACATGAAAAAGAGAAGTTGACAGTCCCTATAAAACCACTAATAGATGTTGAAGAAGTACAGAAGTACGGTGTCCCAGTGGACATCAGTGGGAAGCAGAGTACACGCTGGTCTGATGAAGTAGATCGTGTTAATGAGGATGGTGAGTCGTTGAGAGGTGAGATAGCCGCGCGCACACAAAGTTCCAGAAAGAAGATGTAGTAGCTGTGGGTGAAGGAGAGGAGATGACTCATATGAAGATCTAAGGAACTTGCTAGTGCTCGGGGAGACTTTTAAGAGTAAAACAGAAGGACATGGTTTACTCTACAGAGGGTTGAGGTCAATAGAAAAGGGGTGAGAACAAGTAACATGGTAAAGAATGTGTGTACTATTCAAAAGAGTTATGGAAAACCAGCAGGAGGAGAAATTCACTTTGGTTGTACCAAAAAGAATATAGGCAGTAGGGTGATGAATGGCACATGATGAAGTCATTCGGTGGCCATCAAAGGTGTAAAGAAAGACAATGGTAAGATCACACAACAGTTCTATTGGCCAGATATATCAAGATGTAACAAAACATTGTTCACTCATGTGATGTATATGTCAGCAGAACGTGCCCGAAAGGCTTCCGTTGAAGAAGATACTCGTGTCCTATGCCCATCATGCAGGCCTTTTTCAAAGGCTGTAATTATTACCTGATCGGACCTATCTCACCACCATCTCAGAAAGGGCATCAATATGTCCTAACGCTTGTGGATGCGGCCACGCGTTATCCGGAAGCTGTACCTCTTAAAAGTATTATTGCACAGAAAGTTACCGAGAGTTTGGTATCTATTTTCATGAGGTTGGGGGTGCCAAAAGAGATATTGATGTGACAATGGTCGTCAGTTCACTTCTGATTTAATGAGGGACGTGACGAAGATGCTTAATATTAAGCAGAAGTTCTCTAGTATTTACCACCCAATGAGTCAAGGATTGACAGAAAAGTTCAATGGTACCTTGAAACGAATGCTCAGGAGAATGTGCAGTGAGCAAGTGAGAAAATGGCATAAGTTTCTAGAGCCATTATTATTTGCATATAAGGAGGCTCCGCAGGATTCCACAGGATTCTCTCCATTCGAGCTCCTGTATGGAAGGACTGTGCGAGGTCCAATGCAAATTTTGCATGAGATTTGGGCAGGAGATATCAATCCTGAAGAGGCAAGGTCAACATACAGGTATGTTTTTGACTTGCAAGAAAGGCTAAACGAAACTCTAAAGTTGGCTAGAGAAAACTTAGCAAGAGCCCAGATTTCACAGAAGAAATATTACGACAGAGGCGCGAAGACCAGGAAGCTGAAAGTAGGAGACTTGGCTCTCGTTCTCCTACCAACTTCCAACAATAAGATGCTGATGAGATGGGGCGGACCGTACACAGTGGTGGAATTGTACGGTAAGGATAATTACAAGATCCAAGTTGACGATGTAATTAAGACGTACCATATCAATCTACTAAAGAAATATAATGTGAGAGAGGAGAGTGAAGAAGAAGAAGAGATGGACCAACATCGGGGAATATCGGTGCTTCTGCGGTGCTCTTAGACACCGAGAACGAAGAAAATATCGCTTTAGTGGACATGAATCCTACAATGGTACAGAAGGAGAAGCTGTCTGACACTAAGATCAGTAAAGACATCACAGATTCTATGAGGAGAGAGTTGGTGGAGATCCTAGAAAGACATGAAGAAATTTTTACGGATGTGCCTGGCACTGCGAAGAATTACTATCATGCGATAGACCTTATAGATGATACCCCCATCAGACTGAAGCCATATAAGTTACCTTTCACGACGCGGACAGAACTGAAGAAGGAGACAGATAAGATGATACAAATGGGTATCATAGTTCCTTCCACGTCGCCATATTCAGCGCCAGTAGTCGTTGTTCAGAAAAAGGACGGGAGTAAAAGGGTATGCTCCGACTATAGGGCCTTAAATAGGATCACGGTCTTCGATCCTGAGCCTATGACCACTACCCAGACTTTATTCACCAAGTTTGCCAAGGATAACGTTTTACACAAAACTCGACCTAGCAAGGGTACTGGCAATTTAAAATAAAGCCGAGACTGCCAATTAAAACCGGTTTTCAATCGAAGATGGCATTTCCATTACCTCAAGCTGCCGTTCGGTATGGTGAATGCCGGCGCGACGCTTGTGAGGTCAATGCGCAGGATCCTGGATGGTATCAACGATGTTGACTTTTACATTGATGTATATCGTCCATTCCCAAGACCTGGCCGAAACATACGAGGCACGATTGAGACTGTTACAAGTAATAGACCCAGCAGGAGGGATCACCATCAGACGACCGAAGTGCGAGTTTGCCTTTCGTCGAATGTTGAGTCTTAGGTCATTACATGCAATGGCCACTAAGCGATTGCATGAAAGACAATGTAGTCAAATCAAAAAGACAGAGCCACCTAAGAATAAAAAAGCAAGTAGGTCTCTCTTAGGCTCACTTGCGTACTACCAGGATTTTGTTGAGAAAACTATGCACAAATTGCCACGCCGCATTGACTGACCTGACGAATAGGTGAGCCACAAAGATCATGGTGGGGCCAGTTCCAAACATCAGCAAGAGTAACGTTCGAGAAGCTTGAAGAAAGCTTTGAGCTCGAAACCGATTTTAAAGATGCCAGAGTTGGAGAAGACATTCACGCTACAAGTGGATGCATCCGGCACTTCACTAGGATATGTCCTCCTACAGGAAGACGGAGGAATCCTTCATCCAATCGCTTATGGAAGTATAAGAAATTGTTTGAGACCCAGCAAAGGTATTCTACTTTGGAGAAGGAGGCATTAGCGATTGTGATGGGCATCAGAAAATTCGAGCCATACCTCTACGGGAAAGAGTTTATCCTTCAGTCGGATCACAGACCGCTGACGGCGATGAACAAGAAGAGGTATGAAAATAACAGGATAATGAGGTGGTCTTTATACCTCCAAAGATTTCGGTTTATCCTGAACCACATTAGTGGGAAAGATAACGTCATTGCTGACTACCTAAGCAGGTCGTATGCCGCTGATAATTTGGGTTCATCATCAGAAGCCTCTACAGAAGAAGGAGCGCGCTGTGAAAATGAAACCAATGTTTTATCATCATGTAAATAAAGCAAAGTGTACCAATTTGCTTCTTGTTGGGTGGGCCAAAGATGTAATGCAGTATTACATGAAGAATATAAATTGTTTCATTTATTTGTTTTAAAATAGAGGTCACGTGTTGCCATTGCAATATCGTTTATTTTTGTTCTATATTCCAAATGTAGTCTGCAAAGGCCCAGTCAAAAATTTAAATATGTTTATATTGTGAGGAGAAACAATAAACCAACGAGAATTCATCTTTTGAAACTTATTTTGAAAATCTGAATTGTCATTATTATTGTGTCAAAGCTTTATGAATAATAATATTATTATTATTATTATTCTTATTATTATTATTATTATTATAATTATTATTATTTGTTTAATATTTTTAAAGCGATTTGTAAGGCTACTGCGTATTACTTTATATATATATAAAATTAATTTTATATATATATTAAATAAAATTATTTTTTATTTGAATAAATGCATTATTTTGTAAAGTGTGGTAGTTCTGAATCTCAATTTATGTTAGCTTTTTTATCTGAATGGAACGAAGGATTGTCATTTCTGAGAAAATACTATTGAAAATTGTAAGAAATGCCAATTCCCGCACCTTTCCTTGAAGATGGCAGTGTATATATTTATTTTTCTAAATTAATTTGATAAATGACAATATTTTACTTGCTGATTTCAAGGGCTGTGATTCGATAAGAGTCGTAAACTGTATTACTGAGATTCGTATAAATAGTAAAAACAAGAATATTTTGGATCTTTTTCGCTTTCATTGTCGTTAACCCAAGGTGTATACAGTTGGTAGTTGTGAATGCCTTATATCTCGATCAATTTTTATTATGTGTTAAAGTATATATTTTGTAGCCAAGCAGTGTTTTGTTCTGTGATTTATTGTAAAAGTGTATGTAATATTTATTTAAATTAAATATGGTGATTTAATTTCAAAGTGTAAAATATTGCAGTCTTATTTATTGTAAAGATAAAAGTATTTAAGTTTGTGCTCATAAAGCATTTGTGAATATATTATATTTCTTTTCTTATGTGTATCAATGCATCGGATTGTCGTCTGTAATTATTGCATTTGTAAGGTGCATTGTTTTGAATCGTTGCTAGATATTACTTGGCAGGTAAGCTTGTATTTTATATAATTATTTTTTTGAAGTTTCGCAATTATTATATTGTGGAATAAATACTAAAACATTTTATAAGTTTAAATATTTTTTATTTTAACGTTATGGTTAATTGTCAAGGCACAATTTTTGTGTATTTGTTTAAAAGATTTTGGTGTAAATTACTAATAGCAACTCTTTGCATTGGAGTAACAGCTGTTTTATATGTCAGCTGGTCTTGCATTGTTCTTGTGCACACTGAAAAATCGACGTCTGTTGTAAATTATGTCAAATTCACTTAATTTTCAAGTAAAGCATTTAATATCTTTATCAATCCAGTCAGGCTGTATATTTTTGATTAATATAATGTTGTTTATTTTAAAAGATAATTAAAATAAGAAATTTTATGTATTTATTATATACATATTTATGGGCGAGGATCTATTATAAATTTAATATTTAGAGTATTTTACATTGTTTGAATAATGCTTGGCATATACAATTTCGCTGCCACATATAAATGTACATATCGCATGTATATATAAATGGCGTTGATCTGTATTGCAAAAAGGAACATTTTAAATATAAAATATAATAATATTAGGTACTGAGGGTCTATCTATTCAGTGGCATGTACGTAGATACCTTCGGACATCTAACTGCATGTTCATGGATGCATAAAACCTAGTCTTGTATAAAGCAGTTACACATTCATTTATTTTTTTATTAAAGTTATTTTAAACTTATTCCAGTAGTTTTCTCTTGGAATTGAAATAATATAACATTTATTTCACTTATTTATATATTTTGTGCCAATACTGTTTGAAACAATAGGTTCATGATCAAAGTACTTGATCACAAGAAGGGTTAAATTCTTGATAGCGAATGATATTGACTGATCAGGTTTTCAACATAAAGCAAACGAACCCGGTCAAACCGTTGTTCCACTTGAAGGATCTCTAAAAGATAGGTTGGTGAGTTTTTTTAAGTATAAAGTTTGCACTGTAATATTGCACAGGCCGGTAGCTCATTCAACAGGAGATCTAGATTTACTGTTACAATTATAGGTTTGAGAATCTAGAAAGGATAGTTGGTTGATTGTCAAGGGGCCAGTGCGTCCAAGGATTGGCTTTATCTTGTCTGCCAACAAAATTTGACATTTCATTTAATATCTTTTTAATCAGTCCATCACGTACGTATATAGATATATATATATATATAATATATACTATATATATAATATATAGTATATATAATTTATATATTTATTACACATACATATATATCAGTGTTTATGCAACATATACATCTACAGATATATACTATATACTATATAATATATAATATATATATATTCAATTAAATAAATAAATTTGAAAAGAATTGGAAAATATTTGATTTTCTTGAAGATATTTATTAAATACAATAAATAAATATATTAATTCTTAACAATTATATTTCTGGTGTATCGTTTGATATACCAAATTTCGAATATTTTTATGTTAAAACTCGGAAAAATTCTCATCTCTCTCATCTCTCTCTCATCTCTCGAAATCATAGTAAATACCAAAAAAAAAATTGATTTATTATTTTAGGTATTCTAAATGTTGCATCAAAATGGAAAACAATGGAATTCTTACAATTAAAAACATTTTTATTTTGTGATTTAACCCTTCTATTAATTTCAGCCTGTAAAATTTTACCAGTTAACCCCGTAGAAAAACCCCGGGTTTTCCTGTTTTTTGGCCGGCGGCCGGGGCCTTTGGCCGTGTTGCGGGGCGGCCCCGTCTCGTTTCCTAGATCAAACATAATTTGGGCAACATTTATTAATGGATCTTTTTGTGTTTATAACATTAATATTTAATTAACAGTGCTGATGATGGGGTAACGTTATTTTACCCGAACATTATAATAAATGTTGCCCAAATTATGTTTCATCTTTCTGTTTTATAGTATATAAATATATATATTATATATATATATATATATATATATATATATATATATATATATAATATATATATATATATATATATAATAATATATATATATAGAGCGGCGCTTTCGACCCATGGTAGGAGCATGGCTCACATACCAAATGTTACCCACTGGGACGAGAGGTATCAGGGAAAAGATCAAATTAAAGCTTTTTGGCTTATCAATTCTCACCTTCCCTTACTAACTCTTTCCAATACTTTCCTCGTCGCCCAAACTTTTACCTCAACTTTCTTATTCTATGCTTTATTACCCCCCGGACAATGTTCTTCTGAACTCTCTAGTCTATATACCTCCTCCTCCTCCTCCTCCTTTTGAGAATGCTCTTGTAAAATCATATATCAACCACACTTTCATCCTTTATCTGTTCAATCCATCAGGACCTTTGACTTGAACCGCGATGCTCACACCCCCAACATGTGCTAAAGGTCGAAAGTCTGGAAAACTATTCTTTCCTCCTCCTTTTTTTTCCCTTTAGTGAGCCTGCAAATTTTTCAAACTCTGTTCGTATTATCATGTCGGCCTATAAATAATTTGATTAGAAAACTGATGTTCCACAACTTGCTTGAGCATTTGTATGCCTCTGCTGTCTTTTCCACCAGAGGGGGTTTAATTATATATATATATATATAATATATATTATACTATATATATATATATACTATCTATATATATATATATATACTATATATATATATATATATATATATATATATATATATATATATAATATATATATATAAGATATAATATTACTATATATATATACTATATAATACACCTTCTTGTTGAGGGTTGAATATGTGCTGCCACCGTTCCCAACTTGCGGCCAAGCCGGAAGAACTCAAAAGTCAAAACTTTTTATTCTTAAGCTTCATTTAAATTATCCCGTGATTCACAATCCTCTGCTTTCTATTCTTTATTGGAAACTTTACTATGGAAATATTACTAATTTGGACTATCTCGTATCTTCTAGGCCACCAACAATACTTGCACCACCTCAAACCTCACAATCACTTGCAATTTAATCCAGATCGTATAACGTAATCTATTGCATTTTTTCCTCTTTCGATTGGAACTCCACCTCTGTCATTTTTATATTATTTTGAGCTGGGTATGTTAATAAGAACTATGTCCGGTCTATTATTTAGAATAACAATGTCAGTGAGTATTCCAAAATAGTTCAATATTTTAACTAGTTATATTCTATCAATGATTGCCGGAGGGTTTGAAATTCCATTGAATATTAGGGTCTTAACTGCTTTTCTTGCAAAATCTGAAGTAGAATTTTTGCAAATGGAGTTTTCTCTCATCCGGCCAATATATAGATGTTGGTTTGAGTCGATTCTCCACATATTTTGAATCCATCTGAGTCGATGACTCTCTTATGGTTTTCTGAACCATTTTATTTTGAGACACCAGTTCTAAGTAGTAATCAGTTTTGAGACACCAGTTCTAACCAGTAATCAGAGTTCTACTATGATCTAATATTAAAAATCCCTTTGCAATTATTTATCTCCGTCGCTTTTTCTCTATTGATATACACCTCTTCTAATACTTCCTCTTTAAATTGTTTGTTGTGTCTGCGTTCTTTCCGTTCTATTTCGTCTGCTTCCTTTCCAACTTTTCTGAGTCTCCATTAAAAATTTAAATCCTTTCTTAGAGGGCCTTATCATCCCATTTAGTATGTATACTTGAGCTGAAATCATTCTTATTCAGGAAGTTTTTTACCCATTTTGGTATTGATATTGTTCCGGTCGTGCATTTCTCATGTTCGCTTATATATCTCTAATAATTCAGTTTTCCACCTTATCAGATTCCTCAACTTTCTACTCCATCTCCTTTAATTTTCTGCATACGCCTTTCTTCCCACGTTCCTGGTAACCAGGAACGCACACTTATCGAAATCAAAATCTATTCCAAAATCTGTTGAGTAATATTATAATAATTTCAGGATTATTTCTATTTCTTCTCCATTTGGTACATACAGTTTCAAATCATCCATATGAAATAGATAAGAAGCTTTTTCTTCACGTTATTGATTCCAACTCTCTATCCATTCATTATCAGTTTGTAAGCTTAAAGGATTCTCCATGGTTTGAGAGGCCAACACAAGCAAAAGCGGGAACAAATGGGTATCCCCTGGAGACCGATTGACGACCCTTTAGTTATACTGGAAAGGTTGGGACCCATTATCTCTGAGGAGATGAGCAGGTTTTTCACTCTTTCTGCTAAGTCTTTCTTACTGTCAAAAACGTCTAAATAACCACTTGATATTTTATCAACTCCAGTAAATAATTTGCCTGTCATGTGGTATGGAAGATTATAGGTCAACATTACCAAATAGAGTATCTTCGCTGTTATCTTTTATCGGGACTTGGTGCGCCTTCCACTCGCTTTGTGAACTACTTTGTTGCGATATTGCTTTTACATTCATTATTACATTAGTAACAATATATATACCTATATTATATACTATATATATATACATTATGTATATATAATATATATTATATATATTATAATATATACTCTTATATAGTACTTAATATTACTTATATATTATATGATGATTCGACGTTAATGACTGCAGAAGCACCAATAGGAAGATTAGAAGAAGCATGAAAATTGAAATGGCTATTTAAGAATGATTTGAATATTGTTTCCAGAAAGAGGATTAATTTTTGACATGAATTTTACTAGCAAGGTGAGAGGTAGCTAGCTAAAAATTTAACAAAAAGATTTTATTCCTTTAAGATTTTGACCATTTGTCCAAAAAAACATTAATATTTAATTTTTTTAACTATTTCCGTTTATAATCCAAAATGAGAAAACTACAAATTTTCATTAGACAATAGGGCCATATTCGTTCTTTTACAATTATATATATATATAGTATACTATATATATTATATACTAGATATATATACATATATATATATGAACTATATATAATATATATATATTATTATATATATACTATATACTATATATATAATACTAATATAGTATATATATATATTATAATATATATGATATATATATTAGAGATAAAAAAACTGATTAATTTTGTTTAAACACACACATTCTTTTTATTTTTCCTTAAAAGTTAACATAAAAATATTATGAAATAAATCCATTAATCATAGCTCTTCATGTTCGTAAAGAAACAATTTAATAATTGCATAATTCTTTTGAGTAATTTTGATAATACTGAGGGATAATAAACGAAAAACGTATTTATTACTGTTTCTCGATGATTGGCTAATGAAGCGAATAATTGGCAGAAGTTAAAACATATTATGAAAATCTATTTTTTACTTTTTCGCGCGGTATATATATATAACCTCACTACATTAAATTTTGAATTTGTACAATATATAGCGGTATATAGTAATATTAATTACATATAATAGTATATATATATATACTATACTCTATATACTATATATATACTATATATATATATATATATACTTATATATACTACTATATATATATATATATATATTATATATACTATATATATATACCATATATATATTCATGATATATGGGTAAATACAACTAAAACACAAAAGATACAAAAACGTGACTTATTCTATATGTATAATTGTGTCAAACTACTGTTAAAGTTAGTAGAATTGGAAGACGTTTCGGACCTTCAAAAAACGTTAGAGTCCTCATTCAGTTTTCGTGCAGAAGACAATGCACGAGAAAACACTCCCAGGATAGAGTTGTTTCTCGTCGCTTATCGCCTATCGCACAGGAACCTGACCTGAATTAGGAACCTAGCGTTTATTGGGATCCGCAAACGTCATCCAAATTTAACCTATACTATATCATATATATACTATAATAGTAATATATACATACTATATATATAATATAATTACTATATACTACCTACCTTATCATATCAATATATATGCCATCTATAAGTAGGTATCATTAATTATACCTTATAACCTGATATATACTATATATACCATATACTACTATTAACAAGGTGGATAAAAACCATGGTTTAAAAAACAACAATTAACAAACCTCAGGGGAAATTTTTTGTTTTTTTATAGCTTTTAAGAAACAATAATTAATTTTTCTTATAAATGGAACATTCATACTTTCAGTTTAATAATGTTCTTTATAAATTTTAAATCTTCATTAGGAGTCGTATATCTATAAACATCTTCATAAAAAAAAACAATTTAAATCTTTAAAACAAACAAACTTTTACAGAGACTTGATAAAACACATTTAGGCCATTATATATATACTATATATATATATATATATACTATATATATAGTATATACTATATATACAATATATATATATATTATTATGTTACTCCAATACCGTATTAATACTATTATATATACTACTATATCATATACTACTATCTACTATTATACCTATATATATATATATATATATATTATAGTATCATATATATAATATATATATATATTATATATATATAGATATATATAACGGCATTAAGGATATTATTTCAGCTCTCTTTTGAGCTTAACTTCAATTTCCTTGCTGGAGTTCCATCACTCATTCAGCCGTGCTGAGAAGGTACCCTAGGTCAACCATCACTAGGGTCCTATCTCTGCGTCTTTTGTAAAATTTCTTGAATCTATTTTTAACATGCAAAATTTAATATACCTAAATCTTTAAAATCTCTATATCTGATTGCTAGTTGGCTTCTCTAAGGAACGCTCGGACAGAGCCTTCCTTTCACTTCTCTTTGACTCTGATCCTCTGCTTTTATTCGGTGAATCTTCGATCGTGAAGTTAGATAAACGACATGGCTTTCGATAGAGCATGGCCACAAAAGATACTAATTCTAAAACTCTTTCCATTTCGGTATCTATCTTTCTCTCTGGAATCTTCTCTTGATTCCGGCGGGTTTCAGTCTTCCTATGGCTGCTGTTATGGAGAGCCACAATTTATCCTTTAAATCTATCAAAAGTAATGTTCCTAAGAATTTTATTATAGGGTTAACTTTTTCTATTTTGCATTAATGATCTATCCATTTTCTTTGTTTCCTATCCACTCTTAGGCCGATAACTCTACTCTTTATTAATCCTTCCAATTTGAAAAAACTATTCCTCAACAGCAAATATGCGACACTGGGAGGATGGTCTTTGTATTACAGACCTATGATCTTTCTCGTATCTCAAGTTGGGTTAAAGAAAGCACGGTTATTTTCAATGCCTCAGTAACAAGTTTCTCCATCTACAGTATATACTTGATATAAACTTGCATACAACTATAATATCTTTTTGGTGAATACACAACTCCAACCTGCTTTTGTTCTTAAAATTCTTCTAATTTTCTTTTCTCGTTACCTTTCTTAGAAAACTCACATTATCTATTTTCAAAACAAGCTTTCAAGAAGCTGAGCATTCGAAAGGTTTCATCACTCTTCATTTACTTTCGCTATTATAAGGATCATGCTATACATAATTTACCAGTCATATACCTACTTCTTTGAGAAGAGATAGTGCTACTATTTTTTTTACATATCCTCTTCCACCCAGCAAAAAATTCCTATAGGATCCCATCCATTCCTATCTTAATTAAGACAGGAATGGATGGGATCCTATAATAATTTTTTGCTGGGTATTCTCTGTCCAACTCTCTTACCCGGACTTAACTGCTATGCTCAATCTTATATGTACTTTACTGTTAAAGTCTAAAACACACTAAATTTATCTAGTTTTTTTTCCAACTTCCTTTGATTTATACAATTTCAAGAGCCGCGTATCATGGCATGATTGCTTTCAACTTGGCACTGGTTTTCAATTTTTCCAAAACTTCAGTGGAATTTGGTGGGCTTCTGACTCTTTTGTGGCAGTATACTTTATTATATCGAAGTAACCTGAAGTAATACTGATCGTACAACCATAATATACTATTATTCAATAATATTACTTACTATATATAATGAGCTCTATTAATATTATATAAATTATATACTCTTTATTTATTTAAATTTTTATAAAATAGTGATATATATACCAAAAAATATATATACTGCGTGCACAACACAACTATTAACATCTCTACTGTTTTTTTATAATAGTGATCTTTTTAAATTTATGAAAAAAATAATATACAGCGACCTACAATCCCCAAAATGAGCTATGCACACTTGTTAACTATTTTATATTTTTACTATCTATGTTGCACAACTCGAGCATTTACATTACCTTCGATTGATAAGTAGTAATCGCCTGGCATACTCACTGAATAATAATTAGTATTTTAAAAAAAATCGTGCTCAATGTTTTTCCACCCGATTTACTTTATTATAGTGTATGATATATTATAATCGAAGTATTTATATCTCTAGCATAATAGAGCCTTTCTTTAAGGCCACTCTTTTAATTATCATTCAAGTTAGAAAGACGATAACAAAATAAAAATAAGAGTTACGTTTAACAGTAAAATACTATATAATAAATAAATCAAGTTAGGTTATAAACAAATTGATATGAACAACCCAATACTACCGAGTATATATAGTTATGAACTAATATTATAATACATGTGGCTTTATTATCATAGATATATTATATATTATATAGTATATTATATTATTCATTCATTAGTATACTAATATAGTAATGATACATCATAGTTAAAACTATATCATACTTAGATAATAAAATACATTATTATAATATTTATTATAGTGATATTATTTATTATAAAAACACACAGCAAACAAAAAGTTTACATATAAATTTGAGAAATTTGAATAAAAAAGTATCCAGTTTGTCCTTTTTAAGAATGCTGAAAAATTACCTATAACACAAAAACAAAAGGATCTGTATCATCTAATAAGTATATATCATAAACTTTGTAATAATGCATAAGTTATCTAAATATGATGCTTATTTATTCAATAAAGAATTTGTCCATACAGATGGTGAAATAAAAGCAATTCCTCAAACAGGTGAAACTTATATAAGTTTCAGTCAGTATATAAAAGTTGATGAAATAATAAACCCGATAAGCATAGAGTTGAGATTCATCGATAGTTACATTCTTAACTTAATTAATGATAAAGAAAATTATGGGGAACCATTTCCTAATCATGTAAGGTTTTCAGGACCAAAAAACCGCTTTTTTTTATTCCTTCTTGTGCTTTGTACATTTTTTATGAAAAGTCTAAAATATGTCATTCTTTATGTGCATGCCCAAACAAGATCTCTTTTGAGAAGTTTGATAACCTGCCAACACTCATAAAACAGATACACTATAAAATACAAGATAAATTTTATTGTAAAACACTAAAAACACATCCAAGCTTTATATAATTTATTTTTTTCAATGCTTATTTATCTTTCTCATACTAACAAGCAATGTTGCAAATTTGCTAGAGATTTTTTAGATATATTTAATGATCTAGCTCAATCCCTCAAGCTCTCACTATTTCGCGGGATGAATGCGTTTCATCTTACTAAGCATGTTATTCCAGTATGACTATTGACAGTGGACTTATATGTAACTCAATACAAGTTCACGAGTCATCAATCTTGCTTATTATTCTGCCATTCGCAGGCGTCAAATCCAAAGTCGCGAGACACTAACGAATAAAACGTTCACTAAATTAAAAGCTTAATAATTTACGTTTCTATAACTGCGTAAATAACTTTTAATCTGCTCCTTCTAAGCAGAGATTTTGCTCTAACCATGTTTTCATTACACAAGTGAGCACGCGATACTATTTCATCGCTGACAGAACATACTACTACAACTAGTACTAAATATATACATATCTATAACTACTATTATATATATTATATATATATATATTTATATATATAATATATATATATATATATATACCATATATTAATTGATAAACAGTACTTACTATATATATTTATTATATATATATAAGCGTACAAGAGTATAAGTACAGTCTACTATTTTGATATACTATACATTAACTATTACTACTTCTCAACCTAATATATACTAATGCGCGTATAATATAAAGCTAATCACATCACACTCTATATTAACCTGTCGAAAACTAATATCACCTAAGTACTCATTATAGTACTATGTTCCATGGTATGGTATATACTGTAATTAACTTATAGCTGGCATCATTAACTTAATACTACTAACAATGTAATATATAAACTATATATAATATATTTAACTCTATAATAATTTCCATTTATGTTATATAGTATATTATATAATATAATATACATATATACTATACTGACCTTCTATATATATACCTATTCATTACCTAATTACTTATTTATATACCATACTTGATAATATATTATAAATATCATTATATATTCTAATATATATTATATATAATAGTATATATATTATATTAACTCATATATAATATTTAATATCTTAAATATAATATTTTAATATATATATAGTTATATATTCTTTTTACTATAATTTATATATATATTATGATATTATATATATATATATCATAATACTATATATATAATATAATATATATCATATTAATTATATATATATATGTATATTTATATATTAATATATATATATATAATATATATATTATATTAATATAGTATATATATTATATATATATAATAGATATATATAATATATATATATATATATATATATATATATATATCTATATATTATATATATATATATATAATATATATAATATATATATATATTATATATATATTATATTATTATATATTATATATATCATTAGGCATGTCACCGGATCTCCGGCTCGTCCCGCTCCGCTCCGGCCCGGCTCCGGCTTTTCGCGAGTTCCGTGCCTTTAAAGATTCCGCTCCGGAGGAGACAACAGTTTCCGGCTTTTCCAGCCGGAGACTTATATATTTTAAAAAGATAGTGTTTTGAAAATAAAAATCGTTATAATTCTATTGAAAGTAATAATGAGACATTTTATGTGATATAAATTTATTTAGAAGAACTGATTCTTACAAAAAAGTGTTAAAGATTATTTTAATATTTTCGAATTCTCTTGATAAGATCAGTCAAACTCATGCATAGCAGTATAAATTTAAAGTTTAAGATTAAAAAAAAAATGGTTAAGAAAATGATTGATAGCTAACTATAAATCCATTTACTAAAATTGACTAATTATTTTTGATAACAACTTAAAAGGTTTAATATCCAAATGACTACACCTAGACAAAAAATACACGTGATAAATTTAGATTTAAAAATGCAATTACATGAAATAGGTTAAATGAAATTGTAAAGATACTTTTAAACTAACATGCCCATAGCGCAGCCCAAAAGCTAAAAAATTATGATATATACCCTTAATGCTTTAAATTATTAAAGAGCTTTAAGTTTTAACAAACTACTTATCTGCACTATAGTATATATATATATATATATATATATATATATATTATATATTATAGTATATATATATATATATATATATATAATATATATATATATATAATATATATTAAATAATAACTTAATTAGTTATATATATATATTAGCTATTTATAAAATCTCACTTCTTCACAAGCTCTATAAACGATGCACCTGTCAGTGACTTGCACAAACCTCAAGCGTTCAAGGCAAGACTTGAGTTTCTTGAGCAATTGATAACGGTTGGTGGCTTGCTAGGCCTATCCCACCCATTTTATGGAAGAGTAGATTGCAAGGATGAAGGGTTCGCGATCCTCGAGAGCCAATGCGAAG
>JABUQX010042280.1:15000-20000 GCA_015478945.1 Trachelipus rathkii | reverse complement strand
CCAGGTATGACCAGCAGTTTGATAATGATCTAATTACTGGTGGATCGCAGAGCAATATTCGATTAATCTGACGTATTTGTAATTTGATATTTACGGTATTAAAAAAAAAAACATAGAAAACGAAATTATAATGTTCAATCTTACTAGCTAGGGGGGTTCCAAGAGCACTTTTTGAAATGCTATTCGAGAAAAGTATCCAAATATAAAAATATTTTGACCGTCTTGCTTTGAACCCACATATTTAAGTGAATCGCGATTTTCATATTTAAAATTATAACGGACAAATCTTCCTCTAGTTACTCAGTTTGAAATAATAAATATTGTACAAAAAAATAGTTACACATGAAGAAGTTAAAGAGTATTTACTATGAATTTAGTAATATATATAGAATGAATATGTTAAGAATTAAATCAAATCTAGATGATTATTATTTGAATAATATGTCCCATTTCACTTATTGAGCCTATTAAAAGGTACAATATAAAAATTAATTTGTTTAACATATTGTTGGAATATATATATAATGATAACTTGGCTGAACTTGCTGTAATACAATCACAAACTACAGTTAATCGACCATTGAGAAAACTATCATTTGTAGCTAACAATCTTGAACGATATAATATCATTCTAGTATTATATATATATATTACTTATATATCATCATAGGGTCTGTTACGGACGCAGATTTGCCACTTCATTCTGGATCATTTATTAATTTTGTTAGTTTGCGTAGCCATCTCATCACAATATCATTGAAGAATAGATCACTAACAAATGTAGCCATGTTAAGAACTATTCTTGCTGCTTATATATATTAATATATATAATTATATATATAATATTTATTACATATAATATCATATTAACTATATTATATTTTCTATGATGTTTTAGGGCTTTATTTAATAGCTTTTATTAATTAATATAACAATATATATTATCATAAATATATAACTCATATAAAAAGTCATATTAGGTAAAAGGGAGGTCTAATTATTAATATATATTGTGATATATATATACTACAGATATTCCTTGTATTTTTGGTTTTAAAGAGACTCAAGAGGGTACTCAGAAAATCACCGTATTGGAAGTTATCTAAATGTGGAGTGGTAACAGAAACTTATATAACTCTTAGTGATAATGAATATATATAACCTAAAGATGAAATTAAGATATATATTATATGAGGCTCACACTTATAATAGCGCTTTATAGGTTTGATTATTATTACCTTTGATTTTAATGTAATATCAATAACTATTACCGAGAGTACTATAATCGTTGCGTGGAGGATTCATGTTAAATTTATATGCTAGAATATATAGTGAGAGAGATATTATTATTTTTTTCTTCAAGCACCTGCTCAGTTAGTATTCAGTTACAGTGTATAGGAAAGCTATTCACTCAACGCCCCTTAGTTAATAGTAGATAGGTTGCGGTAACTTCTCATATTTTTGGGGTGGTGTGCTTCGGTCTACGCATTATCCTTTTCTTGTGATTATGAAGTTGAGTAAATCTAAAGCTAAGAGACATAACCTAGCTGATGCCACTTTTTGGCTTTCCTAACCATTCGATTTTGACACTCCTTTATCATTATCTGTATGTTCGCACAGGTTTTTTTTTTAATTATATATTTCAAAACTTTCCTTGAGAATTGTTGTGCATGATGACAATGGACATCATCCATAGTCATTTGGCCCAACATGACTTAAGTCATATGGTTTCCTAGAGGTTTTCGGTAGACTTTTGCGGATCAGCTTGATAATGCGCTCATAGCTAATAGGGCGGTTCTGAAGTTCGGGTGAAAGCCGTGGGGTTGGGATTTGCCAGGTCGGTGAGGCGTTTTGGGAAACTGAGAATCTAAGTCAAATGGTCCTTTGATTGTTAAATCTAAACAAAAATCGTTTAGATTTTTATGCTTGATGCGTCAAGTTATGGGTTCCTAAATGTCGGTCCGAGGACAACATTTTTGAGTTTCTCAGGTTGATCCGATTTTTGATCTCATATGATATGCCTATTTCTAGGTGAGGGGTTTAACGTCGGAAAGCTGGCTTCGGTATCCGACAACTTTTGCGTGGATTCTCTTACCAATAAATTTAGGGGTGTACGTTCCTAACGTTGAGCAGTACCCTTACCACTCACACCAACCACCTTCAAACTCTGCACACCCACACAGACCCAATATAATACCCTGCCTTGATTAGGTAAATCTATTATACGTAAGCATTATGAAGGTTACATGCCTGTAGGACCTACCCCATTATAGGGGCGGTGCTGGTCCCATATAAAACTTGAAAAAATGGACGTATAGTTAACAAGGATGAAAATTTCAAGTACATAGGATAGAGATAATAAGTATAAAGTATATATATATCTATAGAGTAGGTTCTTATCCTGGCCTTGTTTACTGGAAAGTCATAATATCACTGTTCTCATAATTTGGGGGTGGTACTATCACCCGGTTCTATTAATCACCTAACTTATTTGATAGGGTTGAGTCTAAAACTAAGAGACTCACAAATAAACTGTCCTTTACTTTCAAACTCCCTTGAACTTCTACCTCTTTCCTATAATTGATGACATGGCACTATATATATTTATATTACCTATTAATACTCTCTTCTCTTCACTATAAGGTATAATTAATTACACAAATCGACAGCATGCTCTGAGAAGAGTCATTTGACCCTCTTTCAGCATTTTATATATCTATTATCTACTTACTATACACTGGCGTCACCCTCTAAGTCAGAGTATCTAGTTAATAGAGTATAGCTTTTGCTGTCTCTAAGAATCTTCTGTGTGAGTATCTATAGTGAATTCCAGGGCTCTCTCTTGTGGTACTATTTCTTTCCAGCCAGCATCTGTTCTGGTGGAATAATCCCTGCATTTTCCTTATATATACTCCCTCTCTTTAACGGCCTACAACTCATCTAGTCCAGTTAATATAATAGTGGCTTTTATAATGTACTAGAGGTGTCTATTTTCTGTCACATGAATTTGTGTGAGTACTGGTGTTCTCAGGCTCTGCTTCTATTGTTGGTGTCCATCTTTCTTTATTCCAGCTCACATCATTAAGTTTTGTAGAATTCAATAGTTCTTTACATTTCCTACGTAATGTAGTGTAATGTGCTTATTGCTGTAGCATGAATATCTGTGGAGTATCAAGAGTAACTTTGTGAATAACTCATTAGGCTCTCTCTTTGTGGTACCTCTTTTTTTCCAGCCACATCCTTGGCCAATGGAATAATATCCCTGCATCTATTCCGACCAATGACCATCTTCCTTTCTCTTTATATAAAACAGATAAAAGATAGAGAGGTCACGTTAGTAGTTCATTAGACTTCGTAGTACTACGTGCTTTGCTCTCGCATGAAATTTCGTGAGTATTTATTGATAACTCGAGGCTCTCTGTATGGTACCTCTTTCTTTCCCAGCCTAACAATCTATTGTTCTGTGGAATTCCCTGCCTTTTTTTCACTTATATAGTATATCTTCACTTAACTTTTTTTTTAATGCCCTAACGTCAATGGGAATTGATGTATATGGAACTATAATATGGGTTAATTGTGGGATTTATCAATTTCATTTTCTCTATGCCGTCCCCTAAATTTTTACTTAATGTGGGTTCCGATAATTGACCAGTCACGATTTACCTTTATATTTATATATTTAAATAGATCTATTATAATAGTCTAAAAATTTGAAATAACATAGTAATAAATATCAATATATATTTATTATACTATTATACTATAATATTATAACATATAAATAATATCTAGTATATATAGATAAACTTCATTACATAATATATTAATATAAGGGTCTCATATACAATCAGGGTAAAAGTGACACTAAAGGATAACCCTAATTAATTTCTCTGTAAACGGCCTAATTAGAACGCTAATCGGTAGGTTTCAGATAAATTTATAACATGTGCCTATCCAAAATCGTTGTTTAGGACTCAAGATACCAATTACCGTTATCAGGTTAAATAAACAATGATACGGTTAAATAAAATTTTAGATGAAGTAATGACTAATCGATGATATGGAACATCTGAAATAGGAAATCTCGCCATCATAAATTAGCTTGGGCTTATTAATATTACAATAACTGAGGCACTGAGAACTTCCATTAGCTACTTACATGATAGTAAATAAAAGATGGTAGGATTTGAAATTTTACATAACATACTATCTACAATTTCAAGGCAGATGAGACATGGAGTGCGTTTTAGAAAATATCATATCAGGTAAGATCCAAGAATGTTAACTATAACATAGCGTCCCGTAGTGAATAAACGTTAATCTTTGTACGAAAACTATTCTTTCCCCATCAGAATATCCTATAATTAGATTTAAAAGTGATCTCAAATGCTAATTATCAACTTTAATAAAGTATATATAATAATATATTATAATAATATAATTATATTATAATACGAGTTAATATATATGTAAGGATTATATTATATTATTTAATAAATATATATATATAATATACTAATATATAATAATATATATATATTAATATTATAATAATTATATATCAATTTTTTTTCTGTTGCGAAGATATTTGTAAAAATAATTTGATTAAATACTTAATTTAATAATACATATTAATAATTAATATATAATTATAGTTATATACTATAGTATATATATAATATAATATATATAATATATAATAATATTATTTATTAAATTATATATAAGTAAGGTAAATATGAAAACAATATACTGAATATAGTATATATTATATATATTATTATAAAATATTTAAATGTTAATATATAATATATTATATAATATAATTAATATAACGAAATTATACTGTCGAAGAATCTACTATATTAATAATTAATTATAAACCTTAATACTTTATCTATAATTAGTAAGTTAATACATATAATAAATAAAGATACTTTAAATATTACCTAAAGATGAATGTATATATATATCTATAATATTATATAATAATATTTAAG
>JABUQX010042280.1:0-5000 GCA_015478945.1 Trachelipus rathkii | reverse complement strand
CCCGATTACGCACTGTTCTCTAGCCTGAATGGCCAGAGAACAAGCACGATCAACCATGGATTATGAGGCGAGAAAGATTTAGTCGAAGAAGGAATGAACCTGCTCATCCCATCAATGATAACTGCTCCCACCTTATCGGCAGAGCTGAAGCGTCACCAGAGTCAAAGCAGTCCTTATTCCAATTATAGTTAGGGTAGAAGCAACGCAAGGCCCCCCAATCGGCCCATTAAAGTGCCAGAAGATACCTATGGGGCAGGATGAAGCTGTTGGAGAGAAATTATTGAAATTGAGGGAGATAAGGCCTTGGTCAGATTTACCTATAAGAGCGAAATGGTGTTGTATTTATAGAGAGAAGGACTAGTGGTGAAATATAGGTCAAGTGTATTCAAGAATTGGTTAGGACGATCCGGAACGTTGTGTGGGTTCTGTAATTAAGTTGCTCCAGATCGTGAGAATACTAAAATGATTCGAGCCTCCTCCCCAACCTAATCAGTATGAGAAGGACCCCAACCATTCAGTGTTGTGTACATTGAAATCCCCCTAAATAGAGGAGGGACCTCAGTATTTGGATGAGAAGATATAACAGTCTCGTGAGAAGTAGAAAAGATAAAATTTCAGAAAAGGTGTCAAAATCTCTTTTGTTAGGATAACAGTAGCAGAAGCCCTGAAATATTGTAGCAGAAGGAAGAAGATTTTATTATATATATATAATATATATAGATATATATATGTATATATATATATATATATAATTATATATATATATATATATAATATATATATTATATATATATATATATTATTATTATATATATATATATATATATAGAGTTATACTAGTATATATGACTGAGAATTATAATATATATATATATATAAGTGTATATTATGTTAAGCTATACACAAGCTAGGCACCTGTTAATGAAGAAAGTTCACGTCGTTAATTATTAATCGGATTAACAAAAAAAATTACAGCGTTAATATTAAGCGATTCGAAGCTTTAGAAGTAGCGGAAGTAAAAAATGTTAATCGTTAACGTTAACCGTCTTCATTTTTTTTTTTTTTTTTTACAGTTATCACCACCACTCCACGGCAGAGCCCTATTCAAGGAGGGTTACTTCACGCCAAAATTCATCCGCTAGCGCAAATTACGGAGATGAGCACAGACGCAGGCTTTTAAAGTGAGGGAGATTTTAAATATCAGCAGGAAACACAGAAGATGAAAGAGAGTTCACAGAACAGTGGTGGAAGGGAAAAAAAGGAAAACACCGCAGCAAAACTAGGCCTGGAGTTACCATATGCTACACAAAACTCGGTGCGCAGGATACATAGCACCCCTTGTGCTACTTTAGGGCGTTCGTAAAGGTTTGGTTGGTACGCGAGTGGTAAGTTCCCTCGAAAACCTGCCGCTGCGATACCTATAGTATAGAGGTCAAGTGAACTGGAAAGTACATAACAGTTTATAAGCCTTTTTGGCTTTTGACTCGACCCTGTCCAAAAAAGCCGGGTAAAACCAGAGCCGCCCCCAGATATGAGAACAGTACTCTATACAAAGGCGGATGACACCCTTGTATAGCTGGAGTAACTTGAGAAAAGGAAAAAAGTCTCGCAGTTCAAACAGAACTCCCAGTTTCTTTGAGGCCGCCACCAGCAACCGTTGTGATGTGAGTTTTCCAAAGACATTTTTTTTATGTGTAGTCCAAGGATGTTTAGTATTGTCAACAGGGAGAGACGAAAGAACCGTCAAAGGAGATAGGAAAGTTAGAAGGTATTATTTAGAGAGGGAGATTTGTAGAAGTTGGGGTTTTTAAAGATATTGATTTCACAAGTTGAGACGACCCCACCCGCAAATTCTATCTAGCAGCGAAAATAGAATCGGAAAGACTTAAGGACGAGAGGCAATTCTAGAAGTAAAAGATGGAGCAGAATGAAATGAGTTGAAGAATGAAAGGGTCGAGTCATCGGCATCGTGAGTGGATAGAGTTAGATGTGCAGGTGAGAAGATCATTAAGAAAGTAGGATAAAGTAGGAGATGAGACGAAACACTGAGGAACTCCACTATTGACAGAATAAGTCAAAGAAGAAGTCCCTCCATCAACCATAGCCGATGCTTAGCGACTTGGAAAGAAAGCTAGACATAAGTAATCAAAGAGGAAGGACCCAAAGGAGGGGAGCGTGGAGAGCAGTGATGTTGCGTGCCATACCCGGTCAAAATGCTTTGGATATTGTCAAGCGCCACTACGCAAGTCTGCCAGTAGTCCTAAGAGCGGAAAACCATAAATTGGTTAAATAGGAAAGTATATATCGCCAGTAGACTTTGAACACCAAAAGCCGTACAAGCGATCGGAAAGAAGAGAATGAGATTCCAGATGGTCTAAGAAGTGAGAGTTGAGAAGGGTTTCAAAGATCTTAGATATAATACAAGTGAGAACTATAGGGCGATAGTTAGAAGGACCAGAGCGGCTTCCTTTTTTGGGAATAGGTTTGGACATGTGCGGTGCTTCCAACACTTGAGGGAATAGTTGCTCAGTATTAAGACATAGGAGAATATACGTTGAACGAGGGGTGGTGTCAGCACGTAAGCACATTCCCTCAAAACTCGGGCTTTTTCCAACCCTGTGTTAAACATTACTAAACTGGATAATAACCGAGTAAATATAAACACATTTTGAGCCATTGAGAGGAGCGTTTAGGAAATTTTGAAGAAAAAAAAAGTTTATCTTCTTATCGAAATCAAATCTAATACAATTTAAAATCTGATAAGGAAATATTTTATAAACTCGTAAATTAAGTTAACGGTTAACGGATGTAGGGGAAAATTTTAACTCGTTAATTAAGGGGAGACTTCATAACTGGACCCCCTACTTTTTGAAAGCAAAATCAAAATTTTCACATTTTTTTTTATTATCTAAATTAGTAGAAAAATTTCTCCTGAACATCATGGTGTAATTATTTTTTTAAAATTCTCAATAGTTTTTTAGATACAGAAATTTATTTAGAGAGGTGTCGAACTAAAAAATTTCAATTCCAGTCAAAATTGCCATCCAGGTTAGATCAAAAAATTTTATTTATTAATTATAAAAATCTTAATTTTGTTTCATATTTCTCAACCTCTAGCTCATTCTTCGGATTTTACTCAGTCAAATAAATGGAGCCGGAGCCGGAGCCGGAGCCGGAGCCGGAGCCGGAGCCGGAGCCGGAGCGGAGCCGGAGCCTGGGTATATTTTTTTTCATGAAATTATTTTTTTTAGATGGATTAAAAATTTTTTTGGAGAAGATGTGCTGAACAATTTTTCAAATAGTACAGAAATCCTTAGTCGATCGGATCCGGATTCCGAAGTCAGAGCCGGAATCGAAGTCGGAGCCGGAGTATGATTTTTTTTCGAAGAATAATTTTTTTAGAAGATCTGCTGAACAATTTTCAATAGGCAGGAAACCTTATTCGGATCCGGAGCTGAAGCCGAAGTCTGAGCTGGAGCCGAAGCCGGAGCCGGAGCCGGAGCCGGAGCCGGAGCCGGAGCCGGAGCCGATCCTGGGTATGATTTTTTTTCTAAAAATATATTTTTAGATGAAAAATTTAATGACAGAAGACGTACTGAACAATTTTCAAATAGTACAGAAACCTTAGTCAGATCCGGAGCCGAAGGGGAGTCGGAGCCGGAGGCGGAGCCGGAGCCGGAGCCGGAGCCGGAGCCGAGCCGGAAGCCGGAACCTGGGTTTATGAATTTTTTTCAAAAAATATTTTTTTAGGTGAAAAATTTAATGCCAGAAGACGCACTGAACAATTTTCAAATAGTGCAGAAACCTTAGTCAGGTCCGGATCCGGATCCCGATCCGGATTCGGATCCGGATCCGGATCCTGGGTGTAAATTATTTTCAAGAAATAATTTTTTTAGATGAAAAAATTTATGTATTGCCAGAAGACTTGCTGAACAATTTTCAAATAGTGCAGAATCCTTAATCGGATTCGGATTTGGAGTCGGAGCCGGAGCCGGATTCAAAGTCGGAGCCAGAGTATGATTTTTTCGAAAAATAATTTTTTAGGTAAAAATTTTAAAACTTGATAGAAGACAGTGCTGAACAATTTTCAAATAGTTCAGAAACCTTTAGTCGGATCCGGATCCGAGCCGGAGCCGGAGCCGGAGCCGGAGCGAATCCTTGGTATGAATTTTTTAAAAAAAAAAATTTTTTAGGTTGGAACAAACTTTGAATGCCAGAAGACGTACTGAACAATTTTCAAATAGTTCAGAAACCTTAGTCAGATCCGGAGCCGAAAGTGAAGTCGGAGCTGGAGTAGGAGCCGGAGCCTGGGTATGAATTTTTTTTAAAAAATATTTTTTTAGGTGAAAAATTTAATTGCCAGAAAAACGTACTGAACAAAATTTCAAATAGTGACAGAAACCTTAGTCGGGTCCGGATCCGGATCCAGATTCGGAGCCTTATTCCCTTGCGTATAAATTTTTTCAAGAGATAATTTTTTTAGATGAATAATTTATTCCAGAGACTTGCTGACAATTTCAAATAGGTGCAGAATCCTTAATCGGAATCCGGATTTGGAGTCGGAGCCGGAGTCGAGAGTCGGAGCCAGAGTATGATTTTTTTTCGAAAAAATTTTTTTTTTTGTGAAAAAATTTATTTTTGAAGAAGAAGTGATTGGAGGACAATTTTCAAATAGTGCGGAACCTAGTCAGATCCGAACGCCGAAGCAACCGAACTCGGACCGTGTCGGCAGCCGGAAGCCGGAGCCGGAGCAGGATTCCTGGGTATTTAATTTCTTTCAAAAATATTCTTTTTAGGTGTAAAAATGTAATTGCCAGAAAGACCCCCGTGATGAACAATTTTTCAATTAGGTTCAGAAACCTTAGTCGGTTCGCGGAGTCGGATCCGGAGCCGAACCCGGAGCCGGGTCCTGGGTATGAATTTTTTTTTAAGAAAGAAATATTTTTCTTGGTGTGAAAAATTATGAAGAAGATGTTGCCTGAACAATTTTTCAAAAGATC
>JABUQX010042279.1:27500-29617 GCA_015478945.1 Trachelipus rathkii | reverse complement strand
TAGTGTGTTATTGTCCATTTAATTCCTTCTAGATATCACGTAGTTCATATACAAAAAATAGAAGGTTAGTAGGACATGATAACAATCTTTAAATAAATGTTCAGTATCCGTAATAATATATATCTATCCAATTATCTTCTGGTTCTTTTACCATAACTGATTCCTGTTTCTAAATTGTACCCATTATCGTCAATATGCATTGCACTATGCAAAGGAGTTTTTTTGAACCATCTTTCTCTAAATGTTTTGAAGAATTGACATTTCTATTTTCAATAATTTCATTTTCTTTTTAGATAAACGTTAAACTAATTTAATTGTTTTCCCGAAGGTGAAACATAAATATATATTGTTACTTTATTGTTTTTTAATTTTATTTTAACATGGTAATATTTTGTTGTTTAATTTTATTATTTAATTTATTTTTTTATTTTTTATTTAAATTTATTTTTTTAATTTTAGGGGGGAGGTGTATTTTTTCTTTTATTTTTAGAAAATTTATTTTCTTTTAAGACTTTTTTTTTTTTTTTTTTTTTTTTTTTTTTTTATTTTTTTTTTTTTTTATTTTTTTTATTTATTTTAATTTTTTAATTTTTTAATTTTTTAATTTTTTAATTTTCTTTTGTAAGTTTTATTTTACATTAATACTTTGTTTTAATTTTTTTTTTTTTTTTTTAATTTTTAATTTTTTCTTAATTTTTTTTTTTAATTTTTTTAATTTCTAACATGGAAACTTTGATTAATGCTTAGCATTTTTTTTCGTGTGTGGCTGTGTGGTCGTGTGTGTGTGATGGATTGTGTGTGTGGGTGTGTGTGTGTGTGTGTGTGTCGTGTGTGTGTGTGTGTGTTTAGCTCATTACAATACTTAGGTTAGGATATGATAAATCTTTGATAAATGTCTTTACCGATTGTTAATGATGTTTCTTAAAATTAACATTGGATATGTTTTAAAGATTGCAGAAAAAGTTGTGAGTAGGTTGACGTTTTTGTATCAAATGCTATGTTAGTTACTTACTGTGTTAAGTGCTGGACTTTGTTAATGTTAGCAGTTTTTTATTCTGTTAATGGTATGTAGGTTGTCGTTGACATTATATTTTTGTTCAGTGATGTTATTGGCTTTATTAATGGTGGGAAACTGTTATGTAGGTTAAGCATATTTCCTGGTATATATATATTATATTATATATTTATAATAATATATATTATATATTTATAATATATTAATATATATATATATATATAATATTATATATATATTAATTATATATATATATATTATTATTATATATGTGTGTGTGTGTGTGTGTGTGTGTGTGTGTGTGTGTGTGTGTTGTCATTTATTTCTTAGTTCATTACATAGTTAGGTTTAGGGACATGATAAAAATCTTTGATAAATGTTACTATGTTTTAATAATATAAATATCATACTTGTTTACATAACTGGATTCTGTTCTAACATGTACATATCGTCAAATGCTTTGCATCTTGCAAAGATAACCAGTTTTTCTAAACCTTGAATCCTGACATTTTCTATTCTCAAATTTCTTTTTCTTTTTATAAACGTTAACTAATATAATTTATCCCTAAGTTGAAACATACATATATTGTTTACTATTTTTTATAAGTGTTATTTTACATTTGTAATTTGTGTTTAATTTATTATGTAATTTTTATTTTTATTTTTTATTTAAATTTATTTTTTTATTTTATTTATTATCTGCATTTTATTTTATTTTTAATTTGTTATTTTTAATTATTTTTCTTAACTTTTTTTTTTGGTAAATTGGATTTTGCATTTATACTTGATTTAATTTTTTTTATTTATTGTAATTTTTTAATTTTTTAATTTCTAATTTTTAATTTTCTTTGTAAGGTTTTATTTTATATTTATACTTTGTTTAATTTTTTTATTTAATTTTTTTATTTTTATTATTGTGTTTAATTTTATTAATTCTTTTGTAAGTTTTATTTTGCATTTATACTTTGTATCAAATTGATTTTCATTTTCGAATTTTGAAATTTTTTAATTTTTTCATTTTTTAATTTTCTTATTTATAAGTTTTTTTTTTGGATTTTTACTTTGTTTATTTTTTTTATTTTCTTATTTTTATATTTTTTTT
>JABUQX010042279.1:17500-22500 GCA_015478945.1 Trachelipus rathkii | reverse complement strand
TTTTAAAAGTCTCGCAATTTTTTGCCCCATTCTACTATTTCATTATATATGATATATATATATATATATAATATATATATATATTATATTATAATAATATAATATATATATAATATTATATATAATATATATATAATTTATTTATTTATTTATTTATATATAAGATTGCTAGCAAATTTAAAAAGGAAAAAAAAATATTTTAAATTATCACAATGGATAAATTTGTAATTAAGAGGCCTCGCCTTAGTGATAATTATAATTACTCTTTGACTGAACAAACCACTGACACATTGAATGATGGTACTGGTTCATATTTTAGTGTTAATGCAAATGGCAGTGCTAATGCCGTCCCGAGTATTGTCGGCACCTGTATTAATCATATGAATGAAGCTTCCGCATCTGCCGTAGAACCAACTGTTGAAAAATCGTTGTTTGGATATTGGAAATTATATTACTCAAAATAGAAATTACTGACAATCTAAAATTTGATTTATTAACAAATCCATGCAAACCACTAAGCACTTACAACTTTAAGCAAGATATCACAGGAGGCAAAGGGCTTTCCTTTACGATTGGCTAAATCAATACAATTCGTTGTTAGTATATTCAAAAAAAAATTAAAAGGACCCTTCTGTAAATTATGCGTGTTATTTAGGCCTTGCGTCAAAAGAGGGTTTTTGGGTTCATTTATTGTCAGACCAATCTTAAAATATAAAGACTTTCACTCACTATGCATGATGCAAGGAACCATGTTAATTCTCAGTGGCATAGATGCTGCTGTAGCAGGGAGAAATTTTGAACAAATAATTTTAAATAAACGTGTTAATGTTTTTGAACAATTAAATAATGAACATTTAATTATCGAAAAAAATAGTTGTTGCCAATAATTTCAACTTTGATCTTTTGTGGAACCCATGATCTAGCTGTTCGAGGCAGTACTGCAGATACTGATAATTTTTCGGATTTGTTAAAATTCAGAGTTGAAGCTGGTGATGCTGTGCTTACTGAGCATTTACAATCAAGTGGAGGTAATCAAAAATACACATTACATATGGTCCAGAATGAGCTCATATCCATATGCGGGAACCTAATTTGTAAAAACATTGTGGATGAAGTGAACGATAGTGAATACTTTTAGCGGAGAAACAGTAGACATTTCTGGGGGTGGGAGGGAGCTGGTCAATTGGGCGTTGTTTCTGTTGATAAGGAGTGTTTGAAGTGAGAGATAGTGAATACTTTTCACTTTTAGCGGATGAAACAATTAAAAGCTGAAAATATAGCAGAAGTCATTTTATTGACTACCAGAGAAGCTTACAATTTAAATATGAATAAAGCCGTTGTACTTGGATTTGATGGATGCTCAGCCATGGCTGGAAAAGAAAATGCAGTACAGAAAATAATAAGAAATCAATATCCCAAGGCCAAATTTTTCCACTGTGCTTCTCATCGCTTAAATTTAGTTGTTAATGACTTGAATCTTGTTCCCGAATTTCGAAATACTGTGGGCACAGTGAAAGAAGTTAAAAGATTTTTCGTGAAAGCCCATTGCGTAGGAAACTGATAATGAATATACCAATGCTATGCGAAACAAGAGGTCCTCAAACATAACAAGTCCATCAAAATTTGTTTTGAAAATTTCATTCACATTAAATCAGTTTTGGAAACTTTGTCATCAGATTCAGAAGTAACTAAGGCCACAGGAACAGCAGCATTTCAACTTTCTTCAGCCAAAAGGAACTCCTAAATTATTATTTGCTTAGTATCATTGGCAAAGTATTCCTCTTACTTTGGAAGCCTGTCGCGGAACATTCTTCAACTAAAACGATCAATCTGGAAGCAGGTTCATGTCACGTTGAAAAGGTTTAGAAATAGTAAAAGACATATTAGACGAAAAACATTGTCGCGTCTGTTTTCATGGACTTTTACCAGTGTTAAGGAACTTGCAGGGGAATTTGTTTTTTATAGAATTCTCAAATGCCACGTATATGTGTCCAAAACAAATGCAAAGACCTAACTTTTCATGTAGTTCTGTGGAGGATTATTTCAGGGTTTCTCTATTTATACCATACCTAGATTCACTGATTTCGTCTCTGCATATCAGATTTTTGGGAACGACAACAGAATACCAACATTTCTCTGTATTTTACATCACTCTAGAGTATAAAAATTTAAACCATATCTGAAATAAATAGAAAATTGAATCATACTTCGAACCTTATACTAATATTGGAACTGGAAAGTGTTGAGTAGCACAATCATGGTTCAACCTATGAAGAAATCAGATGGGGGACCAAGGGTTAGAATGTAGACGAAAATGTTTTGCGTATAGTGTAGTGAACTGATCCTAAAACATTGCGCTTTTTTTCCCTGTTGTTTTTACATAAGGCTAATTAAGCAAATTCTTGCTGAGGTTTGTCGCACCAACGACTTGCACAATTCGGAAGGATCATTCTGCACTTTAAGACAGAGTTAAACTTGGCTTAAAGGTCAAACCATTCTTGAAGATCGATTAAATGGATTTTGTTTGCTCAGTGTTCACAGAAAGAAAGTGTTTTGAAAAAAACAACAACTAAATTTTTGATGGATTTGATGATGTTAAAACAGAATTTGGAAAGGAAGAAGAAGAATTAAATTTTTATTTCCAGAACTAAACAATTATTAAACTGAAATAATAAACAATAAAATTAGTATATGTAGAAAAGCTAGCCTCAACCAAGTCCAATATTTTTCGCAACTACTATTTTATAGATTGCTATTTTTACTTCAAGTTTAGGCTGTGATTAAAGGTAACAGTAAAATAAAGGTTATATATGATTTTACACAGGTCTTTCCAAATTTATTATCCTGCTGACTGACATAGTGAACTTAAGCATTTCAATATTCAGAGCATTTATTTGTCAATAACCTAAATTTGGAATTCCAAATAGTAAAATACAGTGCCGCCGGTGCGTAAACGTCGAAGACGGTTCGAAGAACAAAAGAAAAACGTCAAACATTTATAAACCTTGTAAGGACTCAATTTTAAAATAAGATTAAGAAGTAAGTATATATATTATATATATCGCTATATATATATATACTGCTATAATACCTATATATATATAATATAACATATAATATATAATATATTCCTATAGTAATATATATATATATATATATATATATATATATAGTTAATATTATTATATATATATTATATTGCTTCCTTGGGAAAATCAATTAAAAAAAAATCTGGGCCCCCCTTAGATTTTCATCCTGCTGGCGCCCATGGTCCATATATATTATATATATATATAATATATATATAAATATAATTATATATATTATTATATATATATATATAATATAATATATATATATATTTTGAAGCTGATTTTGAAAGAAAGCTTAAGACATAAGTAAGCCTAAATATAGGATGAAAGATAAGGTATATATATAAATATATTTATATATACCCAGTATATATACACAGAAATATTGAGAGGTTAGGTAAAATTTTAACTACTAGAAGTAGTAAGCAGTATTTAACTATTTTTTTAGTACATTTTACTACCCGGTAGTTTATGTTACGAATTTACCTGGTTAAATTTTTACTATTTATTGAGTTGTTCAATGAACTTTCATATGGAGTAGGTTTTGACTTTTTAGTATGTGATTAATAATCCTTTTCCGAAAGTGGTTAAACATTTCTGTAACCCAATAGTGCGTTAAATTTCTACTACATAACATTTTACAAACAACACCGATTATTTCTAGTAAATTATAAAAACCCGATTTAAAAATTTGGCAACTACTTAGCAATTGCCACAATTAGGGTTTTTGTAATATTTACTCCATTTTTGCTGCTTATATCATGCAAATGCCATTCAAGTACTATAAGGTTGTTGTTTATTACTATAGAAATATATTGGAAGTAGGTTTAATTTATTGTAATAGCTAATAAGTAATGCATTGTTGAAGATAATATAGATATGTTTTAGCTAGGTGTGTAGACACTGACTCAGACACTTGCTCCAAAAACTATGGTTTTCTCCAACTCTTTCCTTCTCGACTACGAATTCCGTCTCTTTCTCCACTTCTCTTATGTATTTCGTCAATTTCTTCTTTTTCAGGCGGGACCCTCTTCTCCTCCGAAGGGGTTCCCTGTTTACTCCGGCCCTGACTCCTTACTCCTTCCCTCCCCTATGCTTCCAAATTTGATCCTTCTACAGGTATTTCCTATTTTTATGGGCCAACACCCCCAAGGGGAGCCTATGGGAGGTAAATAATGCCTGGCTTAATTATATATATATATTATATTATATATAATATATATTATACCTATATTATATTATATTATATAGTATATTATTATATCATAACTCCTATATATATATATACTATTATATATTATATATATATTAATACTATATCTATATATAAATAAATAAAAAGTTCAAACTCATGAACTGCTATTTGTATATTATTTAGGATAATATCTAGTTTCACATAAGCTCTTAATATAACCCGTATCAACTCCACGTAAGTTAATACTATCTCCCCGTTAGTATTATTACCTTATAGATAGGCGTAGTGATAATATATATATATAATAATAATATATATATAAAAACTATATATATAATATAATATATCTGTATTAATATAAGAAGAAAGTGAATTATAATATATTTTAATTTTTATATTTATCGTATGTCTCTAGCTAAGTAGACTACTCCTAGTGTACCTCAACGAATAATAAGCCTCTAGTATAATCTTTGTGACTGATATTCGGAAAGTAATATATATGGGAATGATATATATAATAGATAGTCCAGTATATATAATTAATGTGATCTAGAAGTGATAGAGCTGAAGTAAATATAACTAATGATAGTAGTCACTTTACATATATAAATAAGTTATATCCTTTAATATAAAATATTATACGAGATAAGCGATATATATTAAATATGTTAATTAATTGTATTCGTGCAATATCATTATCCGCCATGGTCTAG
>JABUQX010042279.1:0-10000 GCA_015478945.1 Trachelipus rathkii | reverse complement strand
GAAGTGCACTTAACACAACACGAATTTATTAGATTATTTTTGTTAACAGATGGTCATCATAATGCGACCGAGATTGAACCAAGTGAGGAAATAGCAAGACTATCAATTCCACCAGGAAAAACTGTTGAGGTTTACTTATTTGGTTTCGGAAATGGATTTCTTGTAGAATATAGTATTACTATTCGATCGGCTTTGCACAATGGTAATTTCAATGTTCCTTCATTATTTTGGGCGAAGTGTGAGGAACAGGATGTTGCTCCAGATATTTTACAAGAAATTGAAAGCATTGCAGATATCGTAAAGAAAGGATGCGTTAAAATTAAGATTGATCCTCCGGGTAAACTTGCACCTGGATTTGAAGATACTAATATTTGTCACTTGGGAGAATTTGTTTATTTTCCTTTACCTCCAAATTCCCTTGCTTTAAGCATGTCTACAGAAGATGACGTTGCCATTAATGTACAGCTAGAAGTGAAAGAAGCAAACCTACGTTTTTTACTGGATAAAGTGTTTAGACAATGGAATTCTATTATTATCCAAAACCACCGTCAAAAGAAGAGCATACCTAATGTTCCTTTTGAGGTTATGGAATCCATATACAAATATTTAATAGAAAAACTATATCAAGAACTTAATGTTAATATTGAAAATAAAAGCTCTATTCAATACAGACTAGCAAAGAAAGATGTTAAGTATTTAGAAACAGAATATGCAACACTAATGAACCAAAGTAAAACGATTATAGGCTTAGAAGGTCAATATTCATCAGAAATTGAGTTAGCAGAGAATATTTTAAAAACAACAGTTAAGAGCAAGCATGATATGAAGAATCTTAAAATGAAGGGACACGGTTTTGAAGATTTTGAAAAAGATATGAAATCTTTCAAAGAGATTTTGGAGAAGATAAAACAAGATGTTATGAATATACCCAAACCATCTCCAGATGAGTGCTGCAGGGTAACAATGGGATCTATGATTAAGGATCTCCAAGATTCTTACTTAGAAAAATTACTCAAAGAAGATAAGTTCACATTTATGAAAACATTCACAGTAACTGGAATACCAATTTTTGCACTAGTCAAAAGTTTTTCCCAGATTAATCCATGGACATTGTGCATTGAAAAAATTTTGCGAAGTCCTTATACTATTGTAAGTCAGACTACTTTAGAATTTTCAGCAGCATTTAGCTCTACAACGCCCTCAGAGGAAGACAAAGAGATTTATTTACAAGAAGGGGACAAAACTAGCAAATTCAACGCCATTGTGCCTGTGTTAACTCCAGAGACAGCTGAAATTTTGAAGCCTTTGGTGAGGACAAATATATTTGCTATGCTTTCTACTTTCTGCGTTCTTAAAAACCCTCACATTATTGATTATAATGCACACATGGCAGGCCTTGGATGCACTTGGATCAAACTTGTAACAGAGCATAATAAATTTGATAGACCTGAATATGTTAGTGAATTACTCCAGTTAATTTGTGCAACGGCAAAGCTTTATTTAGACAGAGCCGGTTTTGCTAAATACTTCGAAATACTCCTATCCGATCCTAAAGAAGCGTTGATGACAGAAAGCACGAAAACGTACAAGGATGAGAAAACTTTAAAATGTGCCGCACCATACCGCACCGCACCGCACCGCCTCAGAAATAGGGCGCACCACTTCACAAAAAGTTCATTTTTGGGGTAGCGCGCCTTTACCCCTGTTTCCAATGAGTATACATCTGGGCACCGCAACCACTAATATATTAAAATACCCCTGCATCGGGAACTAAAATTGTGTGCCGGGACCGCACGCAACCGACCGGCAACGCACCAACACGCGAACCGCATCCGCACGCACCGCACTGCACCGCACCGCACAGAAATAGGCCACCACTCACAAAAAGTCATTATTGTCGCGCCGCGTTTACCCCTGTTTCATGAGTATCAATCTGCACTGGCTCCTATTCTTTTAAATTCCGCTGATCGGGAACTAATGTGTGCCGAGCACCGGACCCGCACCACACGGACGCACGCCCTCACCGCACCGCACCGCCTCAGAATAGGCGCAACCACTCACAAAAAACCATTTTTGCCGCGCCGACCCTTACCCTGTTTTCAATGAGTATACTCTGCAACGCACCCTATAATTTTTAAATATCCTCTGCATGGGCACTAAAATTGTGGGGTGCCGCACCGGACTGGCACGTACGGCACTGCCGCACCGCACGCCTCAGAAAGGCGCACCACACTCACAAAAAGTCATTTTTGTCCCGCCCCGCCCTTTACCCTGTTTCAATGAGTATCACTCTGCACCGCAACCCTAATAATTTTAAATATCCCTGCATCGGGACAGTAAGGTTCACGGTCGCACTTGACGCATCCGCACCGTACGCACCGCAGGACCGGCCACGCACCCGGCTATCCTGCGCGCCACTCAAACAAAAAGTCATTTTGTCGGCGCCGCCTTTACCCCTGTTTCAAGTGAGTATCTCCGCACCGGACCGCACAACACAACACAACCGCAACGCAGCCGCTCAGAATAGGCTCACCACTCACTAAAAGTCATTTTTGTCGCGCCGTCTTTTACCCCTGTTTCAATGAGTATCACTCTGCACCGCAATCCTATAAATTTAAAAATATCCCTGCATCGGGACAGCTAAAATTGTTTTGCACCGGGACCGCACGCCGACCGCTCAGAATAAGGCGCATAATCCAAAAAGTCCATTTTTGTCGCGCCGCTCTTTACCCCTGTTTCAATGACACTGCACCGCAACCCTATAATCTTAAAATATCCCTGCATCGGGAACCTATTTGTGCGCCAACCGGATCGCACCGCACCGACCGCACGCTCAGAATAGGCCACCGCTCAAAAAAGTCATTTTTGTCACGCCGCCGCCCTTTACCCCTGTTTAATGAGTATCATCGCCCCAACCCTTATATTTTAAAATATCCCTGCATGGGGACACTAAAATTGTGTGCCGCACCCGAGCCGACCGCACTGTACCCGGCCGCACCGGAGCTTCCGCCGATTGCACGCGCGGCGGCCCGATCAGAAATAGCGCACCACTACACAAAAAATCATTTGTCGCGCGCCTTTACCGATGTTTCAATGAGTATCAACTCTGCACCGCACCTATAATTTTAAAATATCCCCATCGGGACTAAAATTGTGTGCCGCACCGGACGAGAATCACCGCCCGCATCCGCCTCAGAAATAGGCGCCCAATCTGCAAAAAGTCATTTTTGCGTCCGCGTGCCATCCATTTACCCCTGTTTCAATGAGGTATCAATCTGCACCGCAACCCTATATATTTTTAAAATATCCCTGCATCGGGACATTTAAATTGTGTGCGCACCGCAACGCACCGCACTGCCTCAGAATAGGCGACCACTAACAAAAAGTCTTTTTTGTCGTGCCGCCCTTTATTCTTGCAATTTGTATGTCTCTGCCCGCAACCCTATAATTTTAAAATAATCTCCTGCATGGACTACTAAAATTGTGTTTGCGCACCGGCTGCACGCATCGGATCGCACGCATCGGACCGCAATCGCATTGGACGCACCGAACCGCACGACCGCACCAGCTAGAAAATAGCGCACCACACCCACAAAAAGTCATTTTTTTGTGCAGCCCTTATACTGCACTCATCTCTTTGACGATGCCTCTGCACTGTACATTATAATTTTTACATACCACTGCATTGGGAACACTAAAATTGTGTGCCGCCCATACCACCGACCGCAGCCGGCACCGCACGCTCAGATAGGGCACCACCCACAACAGTCATTTTTGTCGTCCGCCTTTACCCCTGTTTCATATGCGTATCATGCCGCCGCAACCCTATAATTTTGAAAATATCCCTGCATCGGGACATCTAAAATTGTTTGCCGCACGGCGCATCGCAACGCACGCTACCGCACGCACCGCACGCCTAAGAGATAGGCTGCACTCACTACAAAAAGTCATTTTTTGTCCGCCGCCCCTTTACCCCCTGGTTTCAATGAGTATCACTCTGCACCGCAACCCTATAATTAAATATCCCTGCATGGGAATCTAAAATTGTTTGCCGTACAGGACCGCACCGCACCTGCAACGCATCCCGCACGCACGCAACGCAAGCCGCAACCGCACCGCATGCCGCCTCAGAATTTGCCAACACCACAAACGTCATTTTTTGTCGCGCTCCTTTACCCTGTTTTCATTGAGTAATCACTCTGATCGACCGTATATTTTAAATATCCTGCATCGGGACACTAAAATTGTGTGCCGGCACATACCGCACGGGCACCGCACCGCACGCACGCACGCACCGCACCGCCTCAGAATGGGCGCACCACTCACAAAAAGTCATTTTTGTCGCGCGCCCTTTACCCCTGTTTCAATGGGTATCCCTGCACCGCACCCTATAATTTTAAAATAATAATCCACATCGGGACAGTAAAATTGTGTGGCCGCACCATATCCGCACCGCACGCACCGCAACGCAGCCGCACTGGTCATCCGCTTCAGAATAGCGCACACCAAAAAAAGTCATTTGTCGTGCCGGCCTTTACCCTGTTTTCAATGAGTACACTCTGCACCGAACCTATACATCTTAAAAGTTCCCTTTGCATCGACTTAAAATTGTGGCCCGCAACCGGCTCGCATCGCACGGCACCGCCACTGCACGCACCGCACGCACGATTCGACGCACGCACTGCTCGAATAGGCGCATAACTCACAAAAGTCATTTTTGTCACGTCGCCTTTTACATCCTGTCTTCATGAGTAATCACTCTGCACCGCACCTATAATTTAAAATATCCCTGCATCGGGACACTTAAATTGTGTGCCGCATCAGGACGCATCGCACCGAACCGCTACGCACACGCATCGCCTAGAATAGGCCACCACTCACAAAAAGTAATTTTTGTCGCGCCGCCTTTACCCTGTTTCAATGAGTATACTCTGCATCACGCAACGCCTATATAATTTTTAAAATCTACCTGCATCGGACACAACAAATTGTGTGCCGCACGGAGCATCGCACCGCAACGACCGCAACCCTGCACTACACCGCGACCGCACGCACCGCACGCCTCAGAATCGCACATAACTCGAAAAAAGTATTTTGTCGCGGGCCGCTCTTTACCCTGTTTCAGATGAGTATACTCTGTAAAAAATGCACCGAACATTATAATTTTAAAAATATCCTGCATCGGGACACTTAATTTGTGTAGCGCATCCGACCGTACGGCACCGCACCGCCACTGTTCCCATAATAGGCGCACCATGCACAAAGTCATTTTTGACGGGCTGACCTTTACCTGTTTTCAATGGTATCACTCTGCAACCGCAACCCTATAATTTTAATATCCTGCATCTGGGAACACTAAATTGTGTTGAAGTACCGGACGCGCACTGGCACCGCTATTACACCGCACGCCTCAGAAATAGGGGCGCACTCACTCACACAAGATTTTTGTCGCGCCGCTCTTTACCCCTGTTTCAATGAGTATCATCTGCACCGCAACCCTATATTTTTAAAATATCCCTGCTTCGGCCTAATTGTGTGCCGCACTAACCGCACCGAATCCGCACGCTGCCAGAATAGGCGCACCACATCACAAGTCATTTTTGTGCGCCGGCCCTTTACCCCTGTTTCAATGTGTATCATCTGCACGCCCACACTATAAATTTTAAAAATATCCCTGCATCGGGACCCTAAAATTGTGTGCCGCACCGGACGACAGCACTCGCACCGCCCGGCCTCAAGAATAGGCGACCATCTCACCAAAAGTCATTTTTGTCGCGCAATCTTTTACCCCTGTTTCAATTAGTATCACTCTGCACCGCAACCCTATACATTTAAAATATCCCCTGCATCGGGACACTAACATGTGTGCCTGCACTGGACCGCATTCGCACGCTACTCGCACCGCCCCGCACGCACTGCACCGACGCAACATCTCAGAATATGCGCACCACCACAAAAAGTCATTTTGTCGCGCCGCCTTTGACCTTGTTTCAATGAGTCATCACTCGCAACCGGACCGCACCACACGCGCACCCCACCAGCCTAGAATAGGCGCACCATCACAAAAGTCATTTTTCGTGCCGCTTTACCTCTGTTTAATGAGAATCACTCTGCATCGGCAACCCATAGTAATTTTAAATATCCCTGCATCGGGACCTAATGGTGTGCCGCACCGGAGCATACGTACCGACTGCACCGCACGGCCCGCGCTCAGAATATAGGCGCACCATCACAACAAGTCATTTTTGGCGCGCCGCCCTTTACCCCTGTTTCAATGAGTTACACTCTGCACGCAACCCTATAATTTAAAAATATCCCTGCATCGGGACAGATAAATTGTTTGCCGTACCGGACCGCACAGCACCGAACCGCTCAGAATAGGCGCATAACTCAAAAAGTCATTTTTGTTCGTTCCGCGCTCTTTCCTCCTGTTTCATGAGTTCACTCTGCACCGCACCTATCATTTTAAAATATCCTTGCATTGGACTACTTATTTGTTTCGCGCCGCACCGACGCGACCGCACTGCATCGCAACACGCCGTCAGATTTAAGGGCACCGCTCACAAAAATTCATTTTTGTCGCATTGACCTTTACCCCTGTTTTTCAAAGAGTATCACTCTGCAACCGCAACCCTATAATTTTAAAATATCCCTCCATGCTTCGGAACACTAAAATTGTGTGCGCACCGGGAGCCGCACCGCCACACGCAACGACCGCACCGCACCTGCCTGCAAGAATAGGCGCACGACCACAAAAAAGTCATTTTATCGTCCGTCACTTTACCGCCGAGTTTCAATGAGTATCACTCTGCACCGCAAGCCCTATAAGTTTAAATATAATCCCTGCATCGGGAAGCCTAAAATTGTGTGGCCGCAGCGCACGCAACGCACCGCCGTCAGAATAGGCGCACACTCACAAAAGATCATTTTTGTCGGCCGTCCCTTTACCACCTGTTTCATGATATCACTGCTGCAACCGCAACCCTAAATTTAACAATATCCTGCATCGGGACACAAAATTGTGTATGCTCGAACCGCACGGCTCGCACCCGAACCGAACCGCACGCGCTAACGCACCGCACTCGACACATTCCACCGCCTTAGAATAGACCGTTGCACTCACTCACAAAAAGTCATTTTGTCGCTCCCCTTTTTACCGCCGGTTTTAATGAGTATATTCTGCCACCGCAACCGCTATAATTTAAAATATGCCTGCATCGGGACCTAAGAATGTGTGCCGCGTACGCGGACGCACTGCACCGTCACTCACCGCACCTGCCTCAGAATAGGCGCACACTCACATTAAAATAATTTTGTCGCGCCGCCCTTTCCCCCTGTTTTCAATGAGTATCATCTCCGCAGCCCACCGCACCGCCTCAGAATAGGCGCAACACTAACAAAAAGTCATTTTGTCGCTCCGCCTTTTTTCACTGTTTCAATGAGTATCACTCTGCACCGCAACATTATTAATTTTAAAATATCTCTGCATCGGGACACCAAAATTGTCGTGCCGCACGCACCGCCCGAACGCACCGCACACCCGCACGACCGCCCGCACCACATCCGCACAGCCTCAGAATAGCGAACATAACAAAAGTCATTTTTGTCGCTTCCGCCTTTACCCCTGTTTTCAATGAGTTCACTGCATTCCGACCTATATTTTTAAGAATATCTGCATTCGCGGCCATCTAAAATGTGTGCTCTGTAACCGGACCGCACTTGCACGCACCTCAACCGCACGCCTCAAGAATAGGCGCAACGCACTTCACAAAAAATATTTTGGTCGGCGCCGCCCCTTTACCCCTGTTTCAATGAGCTATCACTCCGCACCGCACCGCATCCGCCTCAAAATAGCGCACAACTACAAGAAAGTCATTTTTGTCGTTCGCGCTTTTTTCCTTGTTTTCAATGATATCATCTGCAGCCGCAACCTATAATTTTATAAATATCCTGCATCGGGTAACACTAAAAATTGTGTGCCGCACTGGACGCTGCACGCACCGGACCGCACTCGCACCGCCCGCTCAGGAAAGGCCCACTCACGAAAAGTCATTTTTTTGTCGCGCCGCCCTTTACCCCTGTTTCAATGAGTATACTGCACCGGCAACCCTATAAATTTTACAATATATCTGCACGCACCGCACGCACCGCACGCACCGCACGCACCGCACGCACCGCACGCACCGCACGGCACCACTCACAAAAACTCATTTTTGTCGCGCCGACCTTTACCCCTGTTTCAAAGTATCACTCCGCACCGAACCGCAACCGCACCGCACCGCACTGCACCCAATGCTTCCGCCCGCACCGCCTGAGAATAGGCGCACCACTTACAATAAAGTCATTTTTGTCGCGCCGCGCCTTTCCCCTGTTTCAATGAGTATCAATCTGCACCGCAACCCTATAATTTTTAAAATATCCCGCATCGGACACTAAAATTGTGTGCCGCACGATCCCGACGATCACGGCAACCGAGCGACCGCACGCACGCACGGCCTAGAATAGCGCAACACTCACAAAGTATTTTGTCGCGGCCGCCTTTACACCTGTTAATGAGTATCACTGCTGCACCGCACCCTATAATTAAAAAATATAACTGCATCGGGACACTAAAATTGTTTGCCGTACCGGACCGCACCACACCGCATCGGCCTCAGAATAGGCGCCATAACTTTAACAAAAGTCAATTCTTTGTCGCGCCGTCTTTTACCCCTGTTTCAATGAGTATCATCTGCACCGCAACCCTATAATTTAAAAGTATCCCTGCATCGGGACACTTAATTTGTGTCGTACGGACCGCACCGCAACGACCGCCCGCATCAGAATAGGCGCAGACCCCTCACAATAAAGTCATTTTGGCGCGCTGCACCTTTCCCGTGGTTTCCAATGAGTATCGACTCTGCACGCAACCCTAACATTTTAAATATCCCTACGCATCGGGACACTAAAATTGTGCTCACCAGACCGCAACCGCACGCAACCGCACCGGCAGACGCCTCAGATAGGCGCACCCAATTCACAAAAGTCATTTTTATCGGCCGCCTTTACCACTGTTCAATGATATCAATCTGTCACACGCAACCCTATAATTTTAAAATATCCTTGCATCGGGACATTTAAATTGTGTGCCGCACCGCACTTCACCGCACGCACGCACTGCATTGTACCGCACCGCACCGCCTCAGAATAGACGCACCACTCACAAAAAGTCATTTTTTTGTCGCGCGCCCTTTATCAAGTTTCATGACAATCACTCTGCATCGCAACCTATATTAAAAATCCCTGCATCGGGACACTAAAAATTCTGTGGGCTAACGCTTAAAGCGTTAATCCGTTTAATTAATCGTTAATTTTTTCGTTAACTTTTAACGTTTTCGTTAATTTCGAAAACAAGTAAAGGACTATTAACGAGTTACATTTGTGAATTAACGCTAACGAGTTAAAATTTTTCCCTGCATCCGTTAACTATTACCTTAATTTACGAGTTTTTGAAATATTTTCTTATCAGATTTTAAATTGTATTAGAGTTCGATTTCGGATAACAGATAAACTTTTTTTTTTTCAAAATTTCTAAACGCTTCCTCTCAATGGCTCAATGTGTTTATCTTCATGGTTATTATTCGTTTAGGTAATGTTTAAAGCATGTTTTAACTTATGCTGTATTCTCTCATTTCTTAGTGTTCTGCTGAAGAAAAAAAGATAGTGACAGTTGACTGTTGCCCGTTCATGAGTCATTAACTTATTTCGTTCGTTACTTGAACTTGCTCCTTTTTGTGACAGTAGAAAAATTAAGAAGTAGGCCTAATAAGTGTTGTAATTTATAAAAAATAACATATTTGTATTAAAACTGTAAGTTGGTAAATTCTATTATTTTTTACAATAAACACTATTAAGTATTATTTAAGTATTACGCTTTGGAAGTTTGGTTTGGCAAGCGGCAAATGTTTCTGCCAGGTCAGTGGTCGGAAAACTCATTTGTCAACAGAGCCAAATATCACAA
>JABUQX010042278.1:77500-82500 GCA_015478945.1 Trachelipus rathkii | reverse complement strand
ACTTTTATTTATTTTGTTTTGTTTCTTTAAATATTTTGTTTTTACTAAAAAAATTATTCTTTTTATGTTTATAACTTAAAAAAATTTGCATTTTTACATACTCTAAAGCAGTAAATCAGTAAATCAGTAAATCAGTAAATCAGTTAATCAAACTATCCTCCTACCCTTCCATGATCTATTGATCTATTGATCTATTGATCTATTGATCTATTGATCTATTGATCTATTGATTCAAATCATATTTTGTATAACATAACACAAAAACTTTTATTTATTTTGTTTTGTTTTCTTTAAATATTTTGTTTTTACTAAAAAATTTATTCTTTTTATGTTTATAACTTAAACAAATTTGCATTTTTACATACTCTAAAGCAGTAAATCAGTAAATCAGTAAATCAGTAAATCAGTTAATCAAACTATCCTCCTACCCTTCCATGATCTATTGATCTATTGATCTATTGATCTATTGATCTATTGATTCAAATCATATTTTGTATAACATAACACAAAAACTTTTATTTATTTTGTTTTGTTTCTTTAAATATTTTGTTTTTACTAAAAAAATTATTATTCTTTTTATGTTTATAACTTAAACAAATTTGCATTTTTACATACTCTAAAGCAGTAAATCAGTAAATCAGTAAATCAGTAAATCAGTAAAGCAGTAAAGCAGTAAATCAGTAAATCAGTTAATCAAACTATCATCGATCTATTGATCTATTGATCTATTGATCTATTGATCTATTGATCTATTGATCTAATGATCTATTGATCTAATGATCTATTGATTCAAATCATATTTTGTATAACATAACACAAAAACTTTTATTTATTTTGTTTTGTTTTCTTTAAACATTTTGTTTTTACTAAAATTTATTTCATTTTATGTTTATAACTTAAAAAATTTGCATTTTTACACACCCTAAAGCAGTAAATCAGTTAATCAAACCACCCACTCTATCCTCCTACCCATCCATGATCTATTGATCTATTGATCTATTGATCTATTGATCTATTGATCTATTGATTCATGTCATATTTTGTATAACATAACATAAAATAATTTCTTTGCTGTAGCTGGTGTTGTTGAAATGTCACGTTTGTTGTTGCATTTGTTGCAGTTGTTGATGTTGTTGTTGTTGAAATGTTGCGTTTGATGTTGTTGTTGTTGTTGTCGGTATTGTTGTTGTTGTTGTTGTTGTTGTTGTTGTTGTTGTTGTTGTTGTTGTTGTTGTTGTTAAATATATCAAACGTTCAAGTTAAATAAAAATATACAACGCTTTTTCAAACATATCTCTAAAATATTAATGTTAATTTTACATTAACATTGTAATATTGAAAACTAAGCAAAAATATATCTCATCCTAGCCTAACTGACATACAGCATTCATTAACAAGGTAACTAAAATTAGAAGTTTCAACTTACCAGCAGAAGTCAACATAGCAATCTCAATCTTTACTATACACAACCTCCACAAAATATTATTATTATTATTATTATTATTATTATTATTATTATTATTATTATTATTATTATTATTATTATTATTATTATTATTATTCCACATAGATCTTACAACACCAATAACGCGTGCGATCACTTTGCCTCCAGGTCCACAACTAAAACATTGGTAGGTAGCTTGCTCTCTACCAGACACCTAAACATTACGTAATCTTGTTACGCTCAAGGGTAACCAATCAGAGAACTGTATTTGCTATGCCATCACGGACAACCAATGAAATTCGAGGAATGACTCATTAATCTTAATATCTTTTGACACATGAGAAGGGTAACGAGATTTATTACCTTGTTCCCAATATCTTTTGACACATGAGAAGGGTAAAATGATTTATTACTTTGTTCCCTTTGTCCTTACTTAACATCTGTTTTTATCTTAAACAGTAGTTTTATTATTATTATTATTATTATTATTATTATTATTATTATTATTATTATTATTATTATTATTATTATTATTATTATTATTATTATTATTATATCAACTATATATGTATATGAACATAACAAACCTAACATACCACACACACACACACACACACACACACACACACACACACACACACACACACACACACACAATTATAGACACTTTACTTAATACATTAGCCTGGCAATCATCGTACTAACTTACTGATCACATGACTGCTATTTCTATGACGTCAAGCAGATGTGTAACATTTTCTATACGTCGCTGGAAGACATTTACATTTTTCACATGTTTAATATAAACATTTCGTTTTGTTATGTATTTTCTTTTACGTTTCTATTATTCTTTATATTTATATTTTGTTAAAAGTTATTTATTTATTTATTTATTTTATTTTTATTTATTTTTATTTTTATTTATTTAAAATAATCTATATATTTTTTTAAAAACTTTTATTTATTTTTGCTTATTCTGTTTAAAACATTTTGTTTTAACTAAAATTTATTTCATTTTATGTTTATAACTTAAAATTTTTTGTTTTTTACATACCCTAAATCAGTAAATCAGTTAATCAAACCACCCACCCCACCCTCCTACCCTTACATGATCTATTGATCTATTGATCTATTGATCTATTGATCTATTGATCTATTGATCTATTGATTCAAGTCATTTCGAGTATCATTTTGAGGGAAACATAACATAAAAATAAAGTTCTTTATACACTGATCAACATAGCAAAGTTTTCCCATTAATAAAGCTAACATAACACCACCTGAACTAAGAATATAATGTACAACAACATAGCATACAAAAACGTAACCTGTTCACACTTTGTCAAGCATATCTCTAACATATCAATGTTAATTTTACATTAACATTGTAATATTTAACAAAAATTTATCATAACCTTGTCTAATTATCATACAGACCTACGAATATATGCTAACGTATCAAATTTTTACATTAATAAAGCTAACATAACATAACCTGAACTTAGAATATAATGTACAACGACAAACCTAACATACCTCACGTATGAATAATCTGCTAACATTCACAAAGTTCGATACTTATCAAAGGTGAAGTAGCTAACAACGCATACAAAACTCAATGTATCCCTTAACAAAATGACCAATCTATCAAAGATACCAACATCTTGAACTACGAATTGACACTACCTTCGTCAAAATGCAACTCATATCAAATATAACATTATTTTGAACTATGAATAAACGTAGACATTAGCAAAATTCTCGGATAAGCCTAACATTACTCAGCAAAAACTTAACCTATACCCACGATTCTAACACAACATAGCCAGTTAACACAGTAATATCTTACGAAACTTATCATTTCTCTATCAAATCAGTTTTAATTTCACATTGTCATAGTAATATTTAACAAAACGTAACAGAAATTAAATATAGCCTAATATATATATATATATATATATATATATATATATATATATATATATATATATATATATATATATATATATATATATATATATATATATATATATATATATATATAAATATATATATATATATATAAATATATATATATATATATATATATATATATATATATATATATAACCGACCAAAATATTATTATTATTACTATTACTATTATTATTATTATTATTATTATTATTATTATTATTATTATTATTATTATTATTATTATTATTATTATTATTATTATTATTATTATTATTATTATTATTATTATTATTATTATTATTATTATTATTATTATTATTATTATTATTAATAATATTATTATTCCACATAGATCTCACAACACCAATAACGCGTGCGACCACTTCTCCTGCAGGCTCACAACTAAAACATAGGTAAAATGCTCTCTTGAGAGGGTGGATACAAAGAACGTGAGAAACAAGCCATTCAAAGGCGTGTGAAAAAAGATAATTAGCTTTGGAGGGGAATAAACAAAGAACGGGTATCAATTACATGAACATCTGTTGCTTTGTTCTGACAATGATATGAATTCGGTTACAACATCTGTTACATGAGGGGTAAAAATTGCTAATAGATCAATAGATCAATAGATCAATAGATCATGGAAGGGTAGGAGGGCAGTTTGATTAACTGATTTACTGATTTACTGCTTCAGGGTATGTAAAAATGCAAATTTTTTACGTTATAAACATAAAAAGCATAAAATTTTAGTAAAAAAAAAAAAAAAATTTAAAAATAATTAAAAAAATTAAATTGAAAACAAAAATTAAAAACATAAAGAATGAAACTTATAAAATAAAAATAACAAACAATATATTTTAGTTGATGATTATAAAAAGAAAACGAGATTTGAAAATAGAAATGTCAGTCTGAGACTAAACGAATGTTTACTAACTCAGCACCGCACCGGCTCCAGCACCGGTGCCTGTACCAACTCTGTCTTCCTCCTTCCTCCATTTTCTCTTATGCACTCCGTGCATTTAAACTTCTTTTATTTCAGTTAGGGACCCTCCTCCGGAGGGTTCCAAACACCATTCTTCCTCCTTCCTCATTACCTCCTTCTTCCTTATGCACTCAAGTGCATTTCTTCTTCTCTTCTCTTATGCCTCCGTGCATTTAAACTTCTTTTATTTCAGTTGGGGAACCATCCTCCGGGGGGTTCCAAACACCATTCTTCCTCCTTCCTCCTTCCTCCTTCTTCCCTTATGCACTCCGTGCATTTCTTCTTCTTCTCTTATGCACTCCGTGCATTTAAACTTCTTTTATTTCAGTTGGGACCCTCCTCCGGGGGGTTCCAAACACCATTCTTCCTCCTTCCTCATTCCTCCTTCTTCCTTCTTCCTCATTCCTCCTTCTTCCTCCGTCTTCTCTTATGCACTCCGTGCATTTCATCCTTCTAAGATCCTTCTATCTGGAAGGAACCAGCACCCCTTCTCCGAAGGGGTGCACTCGTCCGGAACCTCGATTCCAGGCAGACGGAGTCTGCGGCGGCACAGCCAGGCAACCGGAAATAGAGATACCTTCACGCAAACTATTTATTATTTATTTATTCATTTATTAT
>JABUQX010042278.1:50000-55000 GCA_015478945.1 Trachelipus rathkii | reverse complement strand
TTATTTTTTGTTTACCATGTATCAAATTGGTGGAATTGGCGAATTTGGCAACTAACCATTTCCCATTTTCTTGTTAGCAGATGTTTGCTCCCACGTGCTTTTGTATGTTGTTCAGTATGGTTTGGATATTGCTATAACATAATAATAGGAAGTAATTATTATAAAAAAAGTATTATATTCTGTCAAGTTCTTTATAATGACACGTCAGTGTAAAAATAGCCCTAACCTATTTTGTTTTTTTTGGTTTAAAATTGTGGAGAACTTACATTTAAGACGCAACAATGTAGCTTGTCACCATTAGTTAGAAAGGCTTATGAATTGTATTTTGGATGTAAAGTTTTGGCCCAGGATAAGTCCTGGGCTCCACATGTATGCTGCAATTCATGTTCCAGGAATCTGAGAAACTGGTTAAAAGGAAAACGTAGCCGTATGAAATTTGCTGTACCTATGATTTGGTGTGAACCGACAAATCATGTAACGGATTGTTACTTCTGTTTGACAAATGTGCAGGGGTTCTCTTCAAAATCCAAACATTGTATACAGTATCCAAACCTACACACCGCAATGCGTCCAGTTCCTCATTCAGATGATCTTCCTGTACCTAACTACACCTCCCGATGAATTTACTGTTGACTCAGAGGATGACCCCTCCGATCATGACACCAGGTATCTAGATCCTGACTATGAACCATCAAGATATATGATATGTTCACATCATGGAATCACACAGGAGGAGCTTAATGATCTTGTACGATATCTAAAGCTCTCACAAACAGGCTCAGAATTGCTGGCTTCTAGGCTTCAGGGCTAAAATCTATTAGAGAAAGGTGTAAACATTAGTTCATTTAGAGGCAGGCAGAGACAGTTTTGCAAATATTTTTACTCAGAAAGATGGCATTTTATATTGCCATGATGTGAATGGCCTATTGGGACATGAGCATAAACCAGCAGAGTATATGATTTATATTATATTGATTTATATTATATTGATTCCTCCAAACGTAGTCTCAGGCAGTGCTACTCCATATATTCAATGTTTTTCCGTCTGTCCCTGTATCTTATTCCACAAATACAAAGGAAACGTACTAAGTTCTGAGTTCTATACTTAACCTAGTTGAGTACACAACATTTAAATGGCACATTTGTGGGGACCTGAATCATTGGACTATTAACAGGCATGCAACAAGGATACACAAAATTCTGTTGCTTCCTTTGCGAATGGGATAGCCGCAACAGAAAAATCCACTACATTCCGAAAGTATGGCTCAAGACATGATTCAAATCTGGGACAAAATATTATCACTATGAACACTTGGAAATCCGCAGTTTGTCTTTCTTCCACCTTTGCACATTAAACATGGCTTTGAAAAGATTTGTAAAAGCTCTTGACAAAGAGTGTGTGGCATTCTTGCATCTCAGGAACAAATTCACAAATTTAAGTGAGGCAAAGATAAAAGAAGGGTTTTTTTTTGTCCCCCAAATTAAAGCAGTCTTCCGAGATGGAGAGTTCGAAAGGAAACTGCCAGAAGGACAAAAAGCGGCCTAGCTAGCATTCAAATCAGTGTGCTCAAATTTACTTGGATATGAGAAAGCCGAAAGCTATGAATTATCTTGACGTCACCTTGCGTGGAATTTTCTTTCGTGACATAGGTTGCAATATGTCTTTCAAAACTACACTTATGGACTCACATCTGGACTTTTTTCCCCTCAACCTTGGCGCAATTAGTGATGATCATGGTGAAAGGTTTCACCAGGACATCTCTCTGTTTGAAAAGCGTTTCAGTTGGCAATGGAATGAAAGTATGCTTGCTGAATATTGCTGGTCTCTTATCAGGGACACACCAACAGATGACTACGAGAGAAAACGACCAAAAAAATAATTTTAGTGTGTGCTTGCTATAATAATCAAGACACAGTTACAATTCAATGTAACCAATATTGCATATTAAATAGAGGAGTGTGGTCTACAAAAAAAAAAAAAAAAAAAAAAAACGGTTCTTGAGGGAGCTTTTTGGTTTTTATAAATGTAACAAGCACCTTTTGTTTATACAGAATCACATATTTTCATGTAAAGGACAGAAAAAAATTTTAAATTTGTTGTGCAGTGTAATTGAGAAAATGAGGGAGAAAAGAATAAGTTGCATTTTGGTTTTATGGGTTGACAACAGGCGTAAGATAGGATTAATAGGGAAGCTCTATAGCAGATGTTAGTGACATATAGTGTTGGTGGTAGGTTTCTGTATGGAATCAAAAGTATGTATGACGATAGTGAAGCGTGTGTAAGAATAAATGGAGTTGAAAGTGATTGGTTTAATATTAATAGCGGAGTGAAGCAGGGATTTGCTAAGTCTCCTTGGTTATTAAATTTGCATATAGATGGGGTTATGAAAGAATTAAAGGTGGGGGTGGCAGGAAAGGGTGGAATAGAGTGGGGTTGCCCCACCTATTACATGGGGATGATTTGGTTATGTGTGGCGAATCTGAAGTAAGTTTGACAAGATTGGTAGAGAGATTTGGCAGGGTGTGTATAAGGTGATGTTTGAAAGTAAACGTAGATAAGAGTAAGGTTATGATTGTGAGTGAGACAGTCCTTGGTGTTAAGTTATGCTAGATAGTGAGCAGCTGGAACAAGTGTCTGAATTTAAATATTTAGGATAAATGTTGGATGAAAAGGGAACGGATGATGCAGAGTGTAGTAGGAAAGTTGGCAATGGCATGAAGGTGGCTAGTGCAATTAAATCGTTGGTTGATGTAAAGGGACTAAGTCTTGAGTGCGCTAGTGTCTTAAATGAGGGTGTTTATTAATAATAATGATAATGTTGAAAATTTAATAATATACACAAACAATAAAATTACACTGGGGATAGTTTGCAACTTTTTTTTTGTTCAGTTCGATTTTTCAGCTGTTTTAGGGTTAAATATGCATGCTGATTTCAAATTCTGTAATTACTTTCTTCTCTAGCACGTCAGTTTTTTTCTCTACCCTTATGTGAATTGACACTCTCTGCGATATATTATATATATATAATATTATATATATATTAATATATTAAATATATATATAGATATATATATATTATATATATATATATATATATATATATAATATATATATATATATATATATATATATATATATATATAATAATGGGTGAATGACGTCATATTAGGAGACCAGCGAGAGGTGCATATTTGTCGAGACTAGTTCAGTTACGCCTGAGATACTGTAGTGGGAGGTTGTGTGCCGCTGTGATATAGTGTAGCGCATTCCGACATTGAGTCCGAGTTCTTGTTTGTATACAAGGTTACCGTGTTTAGTTTTTATTTATATAATAACTGAAACCTTTCCTTATGTCTGCCTCTGCTAGTTCGCGTCGTAAGTGCTTAAACAGCCCCGATTCATTTTGCTATATATGTGGCAGTTTTACCATTCCCAGTCAAAGGACAAACATCAGTACATTTGTTAGGCAAGCTTATTTTGCATATTTTAAAGTGAAGATTGGTGATCAAGATAAATCATGGGCCCCACACAAAGTGTGCAAGCAGTGTGTCGAGAGTTTACGGATGTGGACGAAGGGAAAACGTGATAAATTTCCATTTGGTATACCTATGATTTGGCGAGAGCCCAGAGATCACTCAAGTGATTGTTACTTTTTGTATAGTAAAAACGTCAGGATATAACAAGAAAAACAAATGTAAAATAGAGTATCCTAGTTTACCATCAGCTATACGCCCAGTGCCTCATTCAGCTGAGATCCCAGTGCCAGTTTTCAAAGAATTACCCACTTTGGAAATACAGGAATACGGGTCTGATGAACATCAAAGTGACCCCAACGACGATAATTTTGAAATTGAAGATGATTCCGTTAGTAAGGGATTAAGGAGTTTAATGATTTGGCACGAGATTTGAGACTATCCAAAAAAGCTTCAGAGCTGTTAGCATCAAGACTGCACGAGAAAAACTTGCTTGAAAAAGGAGCTAAGGTATCCTACTTTCGATCAAGAGAAAGTGCGTTTCTGCAATACTTTCGAAGTGATGATGGATTTGTGTATTGCCATAACGTACGTGGTTTAATTGAAGAGTTGGGAATTTCAGCCTATAACGCAACTGAATGGCGATTGTTCATCGATAGTTCAAAGCGGAGCTTGAAGTGTGTCCTCCTCCACAATGGAAATTTATTTGGTTCAGTCCCAATAGGCCATTCAGTTTGTTTGAGTGAAGAATATGAAGACATAAAGAGAGTCATTGAAAAGTTGCAATATCACATGCACCAATGGATCATCTGTGTTGACCTTAAAATGGTCTGCTTCCTCCTTGGCCAACAACATGGAAGCACCAAGTACATGTTTTTTGTGTGTATGTGTGACAGCAGAGCTCGTGAGAAGCATTGGGTGCAATCGAATTGGCCCCCAAGATTTGACCTGAAGCTTGATGATCCAAACATTCTACATCAGCCCCTTGTCGACAGAAAGAACATTATATTTCCACCTCTGCATATAAAACTCGGTCTCATGAAACAATTTGTTAAAGCTTTGCCAACTGAAGGAGACTGTTTCAAGTATCTCATTTTGCCATTTCCTAGCCTGTCATTTGAAAAGATAAAGGTCGGTGTGTTTGATGGTCCGCAGATTCGGTAGCTCCTTAAAGATGAACATTTTATTGGAACAATGACAGAACTATAAAAGAATGCTTGGTTGGCATTCATAAACATTGTCAAAGACTTTCTTGGAAATACCCGAGCACAGAATTACACCAAAATTGTCAAGCAACTCTTGGAGAGCTTCAAAATGCTTGGTTGCGACATGAGCATCAAATTGCATTTTCTACATAGCCATCTTGCTAACTTCCCGAAAAATCTTGATGCAGTCAGTAATGAGCAGGGTGAGTGATTCCACCAAGATTTGAAGATGATGGAGGCACGGTATCAAGGTAAATGTCGGTGTGTTTGATGAATTTTAGCCCATAACGCAGCTGAATGGCGATTGTTCATCGATAGTTC
>JABUQX010042278.1:15000-45000 GCA_015478945.1 Trachelipus rathkii | reverse complement strand
CACACACACACACACACACACACACACACACACACACACACCCACACCTAGCCTACACCTAGCCTCCATATAGCCTACACCCAGCCTCCACATAGCCTACACCCAGCCTACACCTAGCCTTCACCTATCCTCCTGCACACCTACACTTAGCCTACACCTAGCCTACACCTAGCCTCCATATAGCTTCACACCTCCACATAACACAACGCATCGTACTTTTTGCAACACTTGGCCTTCGTTTAGCCTCCACCTCATCCTTCGTCTGGACCCATATTCCGGCTTCCACCCAGCTTTCACTAGTCTACACCCACACCTAGCTCATTGAGATAGCCTAATACACCTACACCTAGACTAATTCAGCCACCTCAATCACACCTTACACTCCACCAAATCTTCACTTAAGCCTACACGCCCTACAACCTTTGATCCCAACCTGCCCCAACTTCAATGGCTCCCAATCACCGTAAGGAGTATCTAGTGAGGTTCTATTAGTGTTCTATGAGTATTCTATGAGTGCCAGGTGAGTGCCAGGTGAGTGCCAATGAGTGCCAATGAGTGCCAATGAGTGCCAAGTGAGTGCCGGTGAATGCCAAGTGAGTGCTGCATCGTGCCAACTGAGTGCTACTTTTTTCAAGCCTTTTCCCTCTAATATGGGTGTCTACCCCTAGGTTATAAGGTGTGAGGATTCGTGATGCTTCCTACTATGAGTTAGTCTTTTTCTAACACTTTTACCACACACTTATCACACTTATGCACAATATTCACTCATGACACTTATACACACCATGACACTTTACATTAAACCATATACACTTACACCACACCCACACACAGATACACCACACTTCACTCAATACTGATATTTGATGCCTCAACCTTTGATGCCTCAACTTTTGATGCCTCCTTTGATGCCCCAGCATAAATGCCTCAGCATTGATGCCTCAATCATCTTTGATGACTCATCTTTGATGACGCACCATCTATATTGATGATTCATCTTGATGAAATCACCTTTGATGGCTCATCTCTACGCCACACATCATAGAACAGAGTTAATATTAATGTCTTCCTACATAATTGAAACAAAGGCGCCGCATGCGCCCTCCGCGCAAAGACAACCAGCCCCGCACCTTGCAGGCGATCCGCTTTCGCGTTCTACCTGCTGTGGCGCCCGCAGGTCGGGCGTCACCGGGCCGCGCGCCCCTTCCGTAGGCGTTTCGCGTTCCGCCCGCTGCGCCTCGCAGGCGCATATTCCGGAATGAAAATATATATACTATAAGTCATTCATTTTTATTTCATACTTAAACATTTCAAAGAATTTCTTTTCAAATATACTATGAGTCATTCATTTTTATTTCATACTTAAACATTTTTATTAAAAACATTTTCGAGAACCTAAAACTGTAACTCATTACAGACCTATTATTTAACACATATATTTATTAACATTATTTTTTACTTAATACCTTTAATTTATAAATTTTTAAAATTGTATGTAAGAAGAAAAAATCCAGAGTGTCTGATATATAATCATTTTATTTTACTACAATTGTACGAAATTTTACTAAAAACATTAACATTACATACCTTAAAGCAGTAAATCAGTAAATCAATAGAGGTGTGACCTAACACCAAGGGGGTATTAGTATGCTTTTTGTTTTACTGCTTTACTGCTTTACTGCTTTAACTCATGTTTTAATGCTTTAACTGTTTTATTGCTTTAACTCATATGTTTTACTAACTCATATATTTATTAACATTACATACCTTAAAGCAGTGAAATCAGTAAATCAATAGAGGTGTGACCTAGCAACATAGTATGCTTTTGTTCTACTGCTTTACTGCTTTAACTCATGTTTGATTTTAACTCATATGTTTTACTGCTTAACTCATATATTTATTAACATTACATACCTTAAAACATTAGTAAATCAATAGAGGTGTGACCTAACAATTAAGGGGGATTAGTATGTTTTCTTGTTTTTACTGTTTACTGTTTTAACTTTCTGTTTACTTTAACTTTCTGCTTTACTGTTTTTAACTTCTTTCTGCTTTACTGTTTTAACTTTCTGCTTTACTGCTTTAACTTTCTGCTTTACTGTTTTAACTTTCACACATATTTATTAACATTATGTTTTTATTTTGTTTTAATACTTTTATTTTTATTATTTTTATTCTTTATTTTATTTTATTATTTATTTTTTATTATTATTTCATTTTGTTTTAATAATTTTTATTTTTATTCTTTTATTCTTATTATTTTATTTTTATTATTTTACTTTTTATTATTATTTTTTTATTTTTATTATTTTTATTATTATACTTAGTGTTATTTACTTCATGCCTATTGTTATTATTATTTAGAACACACATACAAAATACCGCACACACACACACACACACACACACACACACACACACACACACACACACACACATTAACACACACTTTTACACTTATACACACATTCAATATGACACTTATACACACATACACACACAGATTTACTTACACTCACACACAGATTTACTTACACACACACACACAGATTTACTTACACACAGATTTACTTACACTCACACAGATTTACTTTACACAATAACACAGATTTATCATTTACACACACTACTTACTTACACTAAATAATGATCATGACTCACACATGATTACTTTTACATCATACACACACAGATGGTATTAATACCACAGATTTAATGGTACACACACACAGATTTACTTCCTTACAGTTAAGCACACAGATTTATATTTCTTTACACACACACACAATACACCCACACTACACAGCGCACTCACTACCACCCACACACGCACACCCTCACTTACACATATAATGTATAATTATTAAAACATTTTATGTTTTAATTAAACACGCACATTTATATTATCATTCAAATATAACTAAAATTATTTCAAAGTTTCATAAAACTTCTATAATAAATCATTATCTTTGAACAAAGAATTAATTATTAACTGTTAATACTTTTTTGTTTATAAATTTTATAAACAAGTTTTAAAATAACTTTTAGTAAAATTTATGAAATTTTATTAAAAACATATATTTACGTACCTTAAAGCAATAAATCAGAAAATCAGTAAGGTCAGCCCCCCCCCTACACCAAGCTATGCCACGCTTTGTTCTATATTGACCTACTGCTTTACATCATCTTTAGCGATGTAATATATAAAATAACAAAATAAGTTCTTCTCTGCTAACATAACATGGTATTTTATTAAAATCATTCTAAGTTTTTTACTTAAAAATAACAATTATTCACTTCCATTTATTTATATTATTCGCTCGATGTTAACTAAAAATTATTTCAAAGTTTTTAAATAATTTGGATTTTCTTTATTATTATCTATGTACATTGACAACCAACACGAGAAAACACAACAACCCGCACTCGTTACAGATACGAAATGACCTCTCTCTGTAAAATGGGCTGAAATAACTACTTTACCCCAAATTTAGGATAATCCTTTTTGTACCTGGGCTGATTTAGGCCTAATTCCAGGCCAAAATATATTTCAAACTGACCTTTTCTGTAAAATGTGGTGCAATAACTACATTAGGCCTAAATTTAGATAAGCCTTTTGTACTCAGGCGGATTAAGCCCAATACCAGGTCAAAAGGTAATTCCAGTATAGACAAGAATCGAGAATCAATGTTATTATTTTATAAATATATTTCAAACTGAAACATGCTGAATCGGATCCTTTGATCAGGTAAGAAGGAAATAAGTTTACCTTTCTGAGTGGACGGAGTAATCCTATCTCTATATGACCCGTAGATTGTTCGAATTATTTTTATCGTTTTTTAAGGTATGAAACATGTTTTTCATATCCTGCTCCCACTCCTGATTGATGAAATTATATTTATATGGCGGATGTTTCATCCAAACCTACTTTAAAATCATAATTGACTCTGGGTTGGTGCAATGTTCTCTGTTTGTAATAAAGTGTTCTATATTTCTTTCTAGTATCAGAACCACCTTAACATGTATGTACCCTTCAATACAAGACATTATCCAGTGGGAAATCAAGATCCCTGGAAGTAGGGTTTCATTCTTATATAAAAGAAAACCCGATGGATTTGAATTGTCCCAGTCCCTGTGTCCCATACCAAGCGTATTTTCGTGAGTCCAAATGAATTACTTTGTATATGTAATCACACTGAAGAGTGGCTTACAGAATACTTTAAACCAAGCTCCGCTTTAAACTGGACCGAAACAGTTATTAGCCTGTGTGAAGAAACCAGCGATAAGCAACTTACTCTAGCATTTTATAAACATCAAAATATAATCAGTTTGGAAGTTAGATTATGGGAGAGAAATAATGAAACAACCGTATTTGAACCTACATCATTTGGATTCTACATTTCATGCCTAGCGCAGCTGAAATATATGCTAGAGGTACGTAAGCGAATGTTAATATGAAGAAGACATATATGTTATCTAATTACGTAACCGTAATTCATTACATGTTACACCTGACATATGTACAGGCTAGAGTCCCGACTGATGGACGACACAACACACGACTTGTTCCATACAGGAGCAGTACTTTGTAGTATCTTGGAGAATCAATGATACTTAGGAGCAAGAAAGAACCAGAGCTGTAAATACACTATGATACCACACAAAATACATTTACGTATCTTCAATTTACTGCTCAGACACTGAACCATGACACGACATAACGATATAAATGATATATATTTAAAGACTTAAAGAATTTACATAAAGGCTTTAAATTATATGAATAGAGCAGTTAGCTTTCATATTTAATGTGAACCTTATATAAAATCATTGTATATATTTAATTTTAGCCTTATATATATATATATATATATATATATATATATATATATATATATATATATATATATATGTATGTAGAGTATATATATTATATATATATAGTTATTTATATATTTATATATATATATATATATATATATATATATATATATATATATATATATATATATATATATAAATCATTGTAAGTTAATGATTATTAAATTTCTAATTATATAGTAAAGTTTTTATTATCCTTATTTTTACTTTCTTAAATAAATATTTACATGTATGTTAAGAGTTTAAATAAACGAAACTTAGGCTCAGGATATGAAAAAACATGTTTTTTCATACCTTAAAACCAAAAAGCGATAAAATAATTCTCGACCAATCACATACGAGCTCATATAGATAAGGATTACACCGTCCAATCACAAGAAAGGTAAACATTTCCTTCTTACCTGCTTAAAGGATCTTACCGATCCAGCATGTTTCAGTTTGAAATATATTTATAAAATAATAACATTGATTCTCGATTTTTGTCTATACTGGAATTACCTTTTGACCTGGTATTAGGCTTAAATCCGCCTGTGATACAAAAAGGCTTATCCTAAATTTAGGCCTAAATTTAGGCCTAACGTAGTTATTGCACCACATTTTACAGAAAAAGGTCAGTTTGAAATATATTTTGACCTGGAATTAGGCCTAAATCGCCCCGGGGTACAAAAAGGTTTATCCTAAATTTAGGCCTAAAGTTTATTTCAACCCATTTTACAGAGAGAGGTCAGTTTCGTATCTGTAAGGAGTGCGGGTTGTTGTGTTTTCTCGTGTTGGATTGTCAATGTACATAGATATAATAATAAAGAAAATCCGAATTATTTAAAAAACTTTGAAATATTTTTAGTTAACATCGAGCGAATAATATAAATGTAAGTGAATAATTGTTATTTTTAAATAAAAACTTAGAATGATTTTAATAAAATACATGTTATGTTAGCAGAGAGAAGAACTTATTTTGTTATTTTTATACTTATTAATCGCTTAAGATGATGTAAAGCAGTAGTCAATAGAACAAAACGTGGCATAGCTTGGTGTAGAGGGGTGCTGGGGCTGACCTTACTGATTTTCTGATTTATTGCTTTAAGGTGTAAAATATGTTTTTAATAAAATTTCATAAAATTTTACTAAAAGTTATTTTAAAACTTGTTAGTTATAAAATTTATAAACAAAAAGTATTAACAGTTAATAATAAATTCTTTGTTCAAAGATAATGATTGATTTATTATAGAAGTTTTAAGAAACTTTGAAATAATTTTAGTTATATTTGAATGAGTAATATAAATGTACGTGTTTAAAACATAAAATGTTTTAATAAATTATACGTTATATGTGTAAGTGAGTGTGCGTGTGTGTGGGGTGTGTAAGTGAGTGTGTGTGTAAGTAAATCTGTGTGTGTGTGTGTAAGTAAATCTGTGTGTGACAGTGTAAGTAAGTGTGTGTAAGTAAATCTGTGTGTGTGGCAACTGTGTGTGTGTGTGGGTAAATCTGTGAGTTATACGTTATATGTGTAAGTGAGTGTGTGTAAGTAAATCTGTGTGTGTGTGTAAGTAAATCTGTGTGTGTAAGTAAATCTGTGTGTGTGTGTGTGTATAAGTGTAAATGTAAGTGTCTATGGGAAATGTTAGTGTGTGTGTGTGTATAAGTGTCATAGTGAATGTGTGTGTGTATGTGTAAGTGTGTGTGTGTGTGTGTGTGTGTGTGTGTGTGTGTGTATGTGTGTTCTAAATAATAATAACAATAGGCATGAAGTAAATAACACTAAGTATAATAATAAAAATAAAAATAAAATAAAATAATAAAAATAATAATAAAAATAAAATAAAAGAATAAAAAGAATAAAAATAAAAAAGTATTAAAACAAAATAAAATAATAATAAAAGTAAAATAATAAAAATAAAATAAAAAGAATAAAAAGAATAAAAATAAAAAGTATTAAAACAAAATAAAAAACATAATGTTAATAAATATATGAGTTAAAGAGTAAAGCAGAAAGTTAAAACAGTAAAGAAAGTTAAAACAGTAAAGCAGAAAGTTAAAGCAGTAAAGCAGAAAGTTAAAGCAGTAAAGCAGAAAGTTAAAGCAGTAAAACAGTAAAACAAAAGCATACTAATCCCCTTGGTGCTAGGTAACACCTCTATTGATTTACTGATTTACTGCTTTAAGGTATGTAATGTTAATAAATATATGAGTTAAAGCAGTAAAACATATGAGTTAAAGCAGTAAAACATGAGTTAAAGCAGTAAAGCAGTAAAACAAAAGCATACTAATCCCCCCTTGGTGCTAGGTCACACTTATTGGATTTACTGATTTACTGCTTTAAGGTATGTAATGTTAATAAATATATGAGTTAAAGCAGTAAAACATATGAGTTAAAGCAGTAAAACATGAGTTAAAGCAGTAAAACATGAGTTAAAGCAGTAAAGCAGTAAAACAAAAGCATACTAAGCCCTATGTTGCTAGGTCACACCTCTATTGATTTACTGATTTACTGCTTTAAGGTATGTAATGTTAATGTTTTTAATAAAATTTCGTACAATTGTAGTAAAATAAAATGATTATATATCAGACACTCTGGATTTTTTTCTTCTTACATACAATTTTTAAAAATTTATAAATTAAAAAGTATTAAGTAAAAAATAATGTTAATAAATATATGTGTTAAATAATAGGTCTGTAATGAGTTACAGTTTTAGGTTCGCGAAAATGTTTTTAATAAAAATGTTTAAGTATGAAATAAAAATGAATGACTCATAGTATATTTGAAAAGAAATTCTTTGAAATGTTTAAGTATGAAATAAAAATGAATGACTTATAGTATATATATTTTTCATTCGCGCGGCGGGTCGCGCCTGCGGGCGCACGCGGCGGGCGGGAACGCGGAAATATTGCGCCTGCGGGCGCACGCGGCGGGCGGGGACGCGGCGGATCGCACCTGCGGGTGCGGGGCTGGTTGTCTTTGCGCGGAGGGCGCATGCGGCGCCCTGGTGTTCCAATTATGAACTAGGGGAAGACATTAATATTAACTCTGTTCTATGATGTGGCGTAGGTGATTTCATCAAAGATGAATCATCAATATAGCTGGTATCAAAGATGACGTCATCAAAGATGAGTCATCAAAGATGAACCTTCAAAGTTGAGGCATCAATGCTGAGGCATTAATGCTGAGGCATCAAAGCTGAGGCATCAAAGTTGAGGCATCAAAGTTGAGGCATCAAAGTTGAGGCATCAAAGTTGAGGCATCAAAATATCGAGTGTGTGAGTGTAAGTGTAAGTGTATCTGTGTGTGGGTGTGAGTGTAAGTGTATATGGTTTAATGTAAGTGTCATAGTGTGTATAAGTGTCATAGTGAATGTGTGTATAAGTGTCGTAGTGTATGTGTGTATAAGTGTTAGAAAAAGACTAACTCATAGTAGGAAGCATCCTAGCAACTTGTAATATACACCAATCGAATCCTCATACCTTATAACCTAGGGGTAGACACCCATATTAGGGCTATTCTAGGCTCAGGGGAGGCTAGAAAAGGCTTGAAAAAAGTGGCACTCAGTTGGCACTATGTGGCACTCACTTGGCACTATGTGGCACTCACTTGGCACTCATTGGCACTCACTTGGCACTCATTGGCACTCATTGGCACTCACTTGGCACTCACCTGGCACTCACCTGGCACTCATCTAATACTCATAGAACACTAATAGAACATCACTAGATACTCCTTACGGTGATTGGGAGCCATTAAAGTTGGGGCATCAAAGTTGGGGCATCAAAGTTGTAGGGGCACGTGTAGGCTAAGTGAAGGTTGGGTGGAGTCTAGGTGTAGGTGTAGGTGTAGGTGAAGGCTGGGTGGAGTCTAGGTGTAGGTGTAGGTGTAGGCTATGTGAAGGCTGGGTGGAGGCTAGGTGTAGGTGTAGACTAGGTGAAGGCTGAGTGGAATCTAGGTGTAGGTGTAGACTAGGTGAAGGATGGGTGGAGGCTAGGTGCGGGTGTAGGCTAGGTGAAGGCTAGGTGTAGGCTGGGTGTAGGCTATGTGGAGGCTGGGTGTAGGCTATATGGAGGCTAGGTGTAGGCTAGGTGTAGGTGTAGGCTGGGTGTAGGCTATGTGGAGGCTGGGTGTAGGCTATATGGAGGCTAGTGTGTGTAGGTGTGGGTGTGTGTGTGTGTGTGTGTGTGTGTGTGTGTGTGTGTGTGTGTGTGTGTGTGTGTGTGGCCCGTCTATGTGTAGATGTTACCGAGTCAAAAATAGGGCAGCCCCACAAGGAGGCCAGGGTGGGCCAAAAATGACCCATGGAACACCAAAGGTTTGGTCGAAAAATAGGGTGGGGTACGTACAACGGTTGCTTACGCAACCGTTTGGCGCAACCCTTCTTCGAAGGGTTGCAAAAATTAGGGTTGCCGAAAAAATTAGGGTTGCCAAAAAATTAGGGTTGCCAAAAATTAGGGTCTCAAAAAATAGGGGTTCGCAAAATAATGGATGCCGAAAATTCCGTGGGCCAAAATTGGACCCATGGAAGACGGAAGGGTTGGGTCGAAAAAAGGTAAAGTCCCAAAAAGGTAAGGCCCAAGAAAGGTCAAGGTCAGGTAAAATTTGGGCTCAAAAAGTCCCCAAAAAGGTAAAGGTCAAAACATACAAAAATTGGGCTCAAAAGGTCAAAGGAAGGTAAATTACTGCGGGCAAAAATGACCCATGGACGAAAAAATTTGGAGGGGGTAAAATGGGGCAGTACGGTGGAGGCTTGGCGCAACCCTTCTTCGAAGGGTTGCTAAAAATTAGGGTTGCCAAAAAATTAGGGTTGACAAAAAATACCGTGGGCCAAAAATGACCCATGGAAGACCAAAGGGTTGGTTGAAAATGTCAAGGCCAAAAGGTCAAGGTCAGGTAAAATTTGGGGCTCGTGGGTCACGGCTTTTTGGTTTTTTCGGGTGGGCTGGGTGGGTTTTTAGGCGTAAGCTGGTTTTAGGTGGGTTTTTCGGGTTCCAATATACCCCTCCTACTACTGCCGCAGTCAGGAAAATCTACCCTAGGGCTTCACGAGACTGCGACGGACCCTTACTGTGATATCTCGTCAATGTGGGATTCCTTCCTGGAAAATAAGCTAATGAACTGCAGTCTGATTGGTCGTGAGTAGACAAACTAAAGGTGTGCCAAATAAGTTGGAAATTCACAATACCAAGATTAAAATAGGACTAGTAAAGCGGTGTTCGATTTAAAGTTTGGAACCTTGGTGAAGTTGAGATAATGAGATTCGATAAACATTCATGAGGAGAACCATGACTAAAACATTTTTTTGACAATGGTGAAATAAATTTGCTATCTGACTATTGAAACTCGAAAACTGATTAATATATATAATTTTGCATAAATTCAAAGTTTTCTCTTAAGATAAAACAAAAGAGAGCTTATCTTTAATAACTGTCGTTTTATGCGTATTATAAACTGCATATATGTTGCTATCTATCTGAATATAAATATATATATGTAAATTTATATATATACATATATATATATATATATATATATATATATATATATATATAACATAGGTATATATATATATATATATATATATATATAATATATATATATATATATATATATATATATATATATATATATATATATATATATATATATATCGAACCCTGATTGAAAATTTTCGTATTCAAGGGTAATTGTGTATTTCAGCATGTCTACATATATAAAAATCAATGTCCGATATTTTTTAAGGTAAAAAAGTGTGAAAACAGAATTTTAAAATATTGAAAAATAAATTTCGAAAAATTTTTGGAGCTGAGAAAAATATTGAATCCATTCGTTATGGGATGACATCCAAAATCCTTTTGAAGTGAATTTGAAAATCCACTATTGCTACAGTCCCAATCATTCAAATCTAAGGAGAGCTCCTTGTTTGGAGACCTTTAAAAAATATAAATAAAAAAATATTCGCTATAAACTAACAAGGGAGTTGTATTCTTTGAGCGACGGTCATGCAAATCTGTTGTGTTGATTTTTAAAATGGGTTATATATATATATATATATATATATATATATATATATATATATATATATATATATATATATATATATATATATATATATATATATATATATATATATATATATATATATATATTTATTAAGAATGAGGGGAGGTAGATTGACTGGATAAGAGTTGTATACAGTTATGGAGGGTGCAGTTCCGAAAGATTGAGGAGAGAAATTTTTATCCCAATAGGGGCAGGATAAGGGGAACTGTAGGAACTATAAGGAATAAGTTTATTGAATTGTAGTTAAGATATATTCTAGGATTTTTCTGAAAGGGTGCAACGAGTGACTGAGGAAACGATTGGTTGAAAACAAGGGGCATTTAGAAGTATTAGAAGAAGTATAGATTAAATATTCACATCATAACAAATGATTTGGAAAATGCGAGAGAAGAAGAATGAATTGAATTTAGGTTTTATGAACCTGCATCATGCTTATGGCAGGATTAATAAGGAATCTTTGTGGCAGGTGTTGTGATATTTGATGTTAATAGTAGGCTTCTGAATGGAATCAAAAATATGTATGACGATAGTGAAGCGTGTGTAAGAAACTGATTGGTTTAATATTAATAGTGGAGTAAGGCAGAAATGTGTTGTGTACCTGATTATTTTATTTGTATATGGAAGGGTGATAAAAGAATTAGAGGTAGGGGTGGTAGGGGAAGGGGATAGAATGATGCAGAATGGGAAAGAGTGAAGGGTACCTTGCTTATTGTATGCGAATGATTTGGTTTGCTTTGGTGAATCTGAAGAGAGTATGAATGGATTATTAGAGGGGTTTGTATAAAAGTTTGTATAGTTTGTATAAAAGAAAGGGTTTGAATGTCAATGTAGATATCAGTAATGTTATGGTAGTGAGTGAAGGGAGTCTGCTGTGTAAAATTATACTGAATGGTGAGCAATTGGAACATGTATCTGAGTTTAAATATCTAGGATTTATGTTGGATGAAAAGTTAACAGATAATGCAGAGTGTAATATGAAAGTTGTCAATGTTAAGAAGGTGGCTGGTGAAATTAAATCCTTGGTTGAACGTAAAGGGACTAAGTCTTTAGTTCATTAGGGTTTTACATAAGGATATGTTGTTACCTGTGTTAATGTATAGTAATGAAACTATGATATGGAATAAAAGGTATAGATCTAAAGTACAATGCCTTCAGATTGACAATCTTAGGAGCGTGTTAGGTGTGAGTCAAATTGATAGAATGGGTAATGAACTTGTTAGGGAGTTGTGTGGTGTGAATAAAAGCTTAAATGAAAGGGTAAACGAGAGTACATTGAGATGGTTTGGTCATTTGGAAAGGATGAATGACAGCTGGTTTGTTAATATGATGTATAGTGGCAGGTGTGACCGGCTGAGTGACGGAAAAAAAGGTTGACTGAGTCAGTAAAATAATACCTTGAAAAAAGGAATGTGAGTTTGGCAGAAGAGAGAAGAAAGATACATAATAAGAATTAATGGCGAAGTTTTGTGAGGAAGTATGGTTGTGAGCCACATCGTCCAAGTTGACCACAGTCTCCTGAAGGGGAGGGTCCAATTTGAGCGCCAGGCTGAGCCTCATTTAGCCCATACTTTAAAATGAACATAAAATTCTTAATTTACAGCCAATTTTAATAATAATTAAAATATCAAACCGCAGCTTATTCCGACCTTTAAAACGTCTTTTTCGAGTGCTTTTCTGTGTCTGTAGTTATTTCTTTTATATTTGCATTTTTTGAAACATAGGTTTATAACATTTTTTGAAACACCTTCTACAATTGTTTTTCGAAATAATGAATGAGTCAAAGGAGATTTTACTCTCCATCAGCGGGATTCGAACACTGGACTCCGCGTCACTGAGATAACAGTAACCGGGCTCTCTATCCACTAGGCCATCCACGTTTCCTTAAACTATACCTAGATGGGTTCATTACCCACAAAATCGAGTAGATTAATATTTTGATTTTTGACCCCAGATCTCAGCAATGGTATAATTTCAAATCCTACTTTTTTGGGTTTTGAAAATGAAAAATTGCGATAATATTTTTCTGGTAATGCGATCAGGATGAAATTTTCAGAGCTTACGTAGTCGAGGGAGATGCACATTTATTTAGATTATTTTTTTTGGTATATGTATTAATTTTGGATTTGTCTATGGAAGAAATTTTGAAATTTTTTTTTTGTTTTTTTTTTGGAGTATACAAAGATATTATCTAAGTAAAAATGATGAATCTCGCCAGTCTATGTATACCCTAAAAATTTGATTTTGATCGGAAATATATATATATATATATATATATATATATATAAATATATATATATATATATATATATATATATATATATATATATATATATATATATATATATATATATATATATAAATATATATATATCTTATTATTTATATATTTAGATATCTAGAGAAACAGTAGAAATTATAGTATATTTGTATATATATAAAGTAATATATATTTATTATTTATATAAATATATATATATATATATATATATATATATATATATATATATATATATATATGTATATATATATATATATATTATATATATATATATATATATATATATATATATATATATATATATATATATATATATATATATATATATATATATATATATCAATATTTAACTTTTTCGAAAAAAAAATTGACTCATCTATTCATAGTTCAAATTTGGCATTTCGTAAAAAAATTGTAGCAGGAATTTCAAAAAATGTCAAAAACAGGTTTTAAAATATGCAAATACAAAGCAAATTACTACAGACACAGAAAAACATTCGTAAAAGACATTTTAGAGGTTAGAAAAAGTTGCGGTTTGCTTTTTTTATCATTAAAATTGGCTGAAAATTAAGAATTTTATGTTCATTTTTAAGTAGGGACTAAATGGGGCTCAGCCTGGTGTAAAAATCGACCTTCCCGTAGGATGGATATTTTTATTGCGACTAGATTTCAATTAAGGAAAAGAATGGGACGGTAGGAGAAGTTTCTTTTCTACTTACGTCATGTTCTTCTATTACTTTTCTTTTTCGGTGTATGCTGTGCACCTCACCCTCAATCTGGGGAAAGTTAATCAGTTAATGATGATGATGATGATGATGATGATGATGATGATGATTATATATACTGTATATATATATATATATATATATATATATATATATATATATATATATATATATATCAATGGCTGTTATATATATATATATAAAAAAAAAAATAAGAATATATATATTGAATATATATATATATATATATATATATATATATATATATATATATATATATATATATATATATGTATATATATATATATATATATATATATATATATATATATAATCTGCTTTGCCTACCATCACTTTCCTTTCATCATCTTTATCATCACACAATGTACTTGCCCATTTGTTCTTGTGTACAGTTCACTATCTTCGTTAATATTTATTACATTCCTGTCTTTCCTCTAATTTCCATTTGTAGTAAACCAACCCTCTTACTGCTTATATCCTTAATTTTCGACCAAAGACAGAATTTTTCTCATGTAAGCAAAGAGGTTTTCTATTCTCGTTTCTATTTTTGGAGTCTTTCAAATTTTTTACCTCACATATTTTTTTTGCATTTCTGTTCTTAAAAAAGAGATTATGTCTAATAGAAAGGAGATGGTATTGAATAAATTAAATTTAGAATAAAGAATGAGAATTGTTGCAGAAATTAATGATGAAAGAATACCTTACAGTTACACCATAACAAGTCGATAAATTCGTAGCAAATTGATTATATATATATATATATATATATATATATATTATTATATATATATATTACATATTTTTCTTACTTTTTTTCTAAATTTTTATATATATATATATATATATATATATATATATATATATATATATATATATATATAATATATATACATATATATAAAAAAAAATATATATATATATATATATATATATATATATATATATATATATATATATATATATATATATATATATATATATATATATATATATATATATATATATATATATATATATATATATATATATATATATATATATATATATATCTTAACGCTCCACCTTCCTCATTTTCTTGAATTTCTTACTCAATTTTTAATTGGCATACCATTACCTATATCAAATCAAAATTTCAAAGAACTAATAAAAACATGCATGAAACAAAATATTTTCTCATTTAACAACCAGTATTATGAATAAATTTTTGGCACCAACAAGGGCAATAGCTTAAGCTCAGTTATAGCTATTTTACTACAAATAATTTATAATTATTACATCAAAAATTAATAATTGTACATAAATTAAAATCATGTATAAATATTTGTTTGTATATTTCTTTTTGGCATTCCTCTATGAGGTTTCATTTTCAATGTCTTAAGCATTCTGTTGCTTACCTGGAATTTAAATAAAACATACACTTTAATTAGGATAAACATAAACAGCAACATTGCTTTATCTGAAGTTTTTATTAAACTCGTTTAATGATCGATGGCTGATCATTTAATATTTATCCTCTTTAAATTCCACCGTCCATTATTTTACGAATAACTTAAACTATCTCGAGCCTTCTATCAATTTTACTTGTGAAGTATCAAATAATAATATGACATCCTTTCTCGATCTGTGAATTATTTAACATGATAAGTTAAATTTCCAATTTTTCAGGAAACCTAGTTCATGCAATCAATTTCTTACTGCTTTCTATAATCACCCATCTTTTATAAAACAGAATATCATTTACAATTCTCTATATCGTTCCATAAAATTTACTGACCTCATTATATGATTTCGAAATTACTCTTTACAATTTATATCCCTTGGCTAAACAATTTATAAAATTTCTCAATAATATAAAAGAAGACAAAAAACATTTGTATAATTCTCAAACTTCAAATACTTATACACGTTCTCTCTCTTCCATAATGATTCCATTTTCGGACTAAATTCTGAATATACGATTTACAATTAAATAAACTTTGGATATTCAAATAGGGTTCATATTTCGTGATACATTATGCCGTTTCTTAATACACAATAATAACACTCTTATTACAACATCGAGGGAGGAGGGTGTTTAAATTATATCATGTATCTTTTGCAATACATTTTACTTCGGGGAAATCCTAAAACCATTACGAACTCGTATTAATCAACACAAATCAGACATAAATAGAAGCAATGGGAGCAGTGTTTTATAGACATAAATCAACAACACAACATAATTCGAAAAGATAACTCTTTCATTTTTAAATCAAAATTTAAAAATTTAAATCTTTTTTATAACCAATTCAATAACTTTAATCTCTCATCTTGATTTTTCGATTATGTCTTTTTTAACCAATAATTTCCTTAATTTTTTCCCCCTTTAAATACGTTCGCCAAGCCTCTCTCCTCAATCGGGTAGATTTTTTGCTTTCATTTAGCGTTGTGGTAATCTGGCTTTAATGTGTAGCTCGGCTTGTGTTTAATGAACTGGACTACAAAAAATCAGCTGTCACTTTCCTGTTTCAACAGTTATATTTTAATATTTTATTTTTATCGCCATAATATTCCTTACATCTTGAATATGGTGGTTTTAAATAAATTTGCTCTATGTATAGAATAGGAGTGCCTTATTTATATATACATATACATATATATATATATATATATAATATATATATATATATAATATATTATATTATGATATATTATATATATATATTTTATATATATAAATATATATTATATAATATATATATATATATATATATATATATATATTGATTTAAAAAATTTAATGCTGTAAGAGATGTGCATAAATGTAGTCCAGTCAGTCTTACCTTCTTTATTTATTTATTTCTAAAATAGCATTTTTAAAGATTTGTTGTAGGCAGAATGTAAAGACTTTCTTATTTACTAATTTGAGGATATTGTTTCCTTGGAAATAAACATTTCCCCAAGGTTAGTTTTCAATTAAGGTTTTAAAGTTTGGAGAAAACCCTAAGGAAATAAATAAACAAATATATATATATATAATATATATATATATATATATATATATATATATATATATATATATATATATATATATATATATTATATAATATATATATATATAATATAGGTTATTCCCCTTGATCTTACTCCAGAGCAAAATTTTGAAGGGAAATTTAAAAAGAGAATATAAATATCCCGTTTAAGGTTTTTGGATTATATACCTATATAAAAAAAAAAACAACATTTAAATGTATTTTGAACTTCACCATAAGTCAAATATATTATATATACATAATATATATATATATATATTATATATATATTATATATTATATATATAATATATATATATATATATTATATATATATATATAATAAGTATTATATATATATATATATTTATATATATATATATATATATATATATATTATATATATTTAATAATTTATATATATATAATATTATCAAAAACTACAATAGATACTAGGGAAAAGGAATCAATTCGTGGATTATCATGGTAATTTTACCGAGGAACTGTAAAAAAAAAATCTACAAAAACTACAATAGCTACAGAATAAAAGTGAATACATTTTTGGAAATCCTTGTAAAATGTAATTAGGAAAAATGATTAAAGAAAGAGAAGTAAAAAAAAAATTTTAAATTGTTTTTTTTTTGGGGGGGGGAGCTCGGGCCGGCGGGGGACATAGTATATTTAAAACTTATATTTTATTATATTATTGTAAAGGTATTACAACGGCAATGTAGGAGGCTCGAGCCGACGGGGAACACAGGGGGGGACTTTTCCATACCCACGTAAAGGGAGGGCGGAGAACCCCTGCGAACGCCAAATTACCAAAGAGCGGGGGGTTCCGGAGACCCTCCCCGGAGGGGGGGGAAATAGTCCAATCACCCGTAGTTCCCGGAAGGCCGAGAGACCCCAGCTCCTGCCATCTTTAGTTAAAAAAAACATCAAAACAAATTAATACAAAGTCTATTTATTTTAAAGAGAGTAACGTATAAAATTCTCTAAATAGGCTTTTCTACTGCAATATTACTATAATTATTAACAATATATATATATTTTTTTTTACCCTAGACATAATAGGGCGAAATAGGTGATACTGAAGATTTTTTGCACTTATTGCATCTAAAATAGTATTTGTTTATATTTTTTTTTTAAACCAACCAATATATTTGACATATCTCACATAACTCTCCTGTTTTATTATATTGCATTCTTGGAGAAAATCTAATAAACATATTCGTTTTCTTGTTTATTTATAAAATATCGTCCAGTTTCATCTACGCACGTTAAGCTATCGGCAACGGTATGGCTGGCTAAACATAGTAGAACTAACAACAGTCAATAAATTAATAAGTTTAAACCGCATTTTTAAATCCGATGTGGAGTTTAAAAAATGCGAAAAGAAAAAAGTCTTGTTTTTAAACATTTTGAAGTACAATAAAGTTCTTTAGAAGGGAAAAAAATGTATTATCCCTCTAAATTAATAAATTCCAACCTAATTTCCCAAAAACTTTTTTTTTCGCGAGTAAGATCATGGAGATTAGCCCTGATGTATGAGATGTATCTAATATATATAATATATATATATATATATATATATATATAATATATATATTATATATATATATATATAATATATATATATAGAGAGAGAGAGAGAGAGAGAGAGAGAGAGAGAGAAGAGAGAGAGAGAGAGAGAGAGAGAGAGAGAGAGAGAGAGAGAGAGAGAGAGAGGACAGAGGTACAGAGACAGAGAGACAGAGAGACAGAGAGACAGAGAGACAGAGAGAGACAGAGAGAGACAGAGAGAGAGAGAGGTGGGCATCGTTACTCTAAAAAGTTCCGTTACTTGGAAAAAGTAATTCCGCTATCTTTATTCTGTTTCTATGAAATGAAAAATCGAAATGTCTAACCGCGAAAGCTCTCCGCTTACTTTTCCGTTATTTTCGATTTTGACTACGACATTAATTACGGCATCTTAGATAATTTGAAGGTTTGTGTATTTTAAATTTTCAACATATCATTATTATTGAAAAAAAATTACTAAAAATTATTCATAATTATTACATCAAAAATTAGCAATTATACATAAATTAAAAGCACCTTTATATATATATTTGTTTGTATAACTTTCACAAACAACCTTTCCTTGCAAAACAGGAACAATGGGTCTTAATGGTATTTTTTAGTTCTAAACTTGCGTTTAACTGCGAGATCAGTGATTGTTTCATTGTACACTAAGGACACAGTAAAAATTTCGCACATTTTCGTTGATTGAAAGGTTGTGCTCATAATTAAACTCCGTGACCAAGAACACTAATAATAAATATTTGTCCACGTGGAATGAACAAGCTAAAACTTTTAACATAAATATAGAAAAAAAATATATAGACAGTATGAAGCCACACGGGCCTATCAAAAAATGTTACATTCAAATTAGAGTAACTAGGTTTAATCGGCTAACATGCTCATGTAAAACCCACACTGCACCCTTAGGCTTGTCAATAGTATATATCAACTAGGCTACTATCAAAAGAAAAAATATAGCTAAGGTACATACCAACACATTACAAGGTTTCGTTAGTTTATTGTCATACCGGTTGTTGCAACATCTTGTTTAACTTTAATAACTAACTAACTAAATACTCGCCAAATTGGCTTAGCCAAAATAGACTATATATGAACAAAATATCCAAATGCCTATCCAATTCCTCTCTTAAATATTGCAAATGAGTCACACTCAACAAATTCCTGCGGCAAACCATTCAAAAAATTAACCACCGTGTTAATAAATGACTGATTTTTTACATTAAGATGACATGCCTTCTTCATAATTTTTTTATTGTGTCCTCTAATCTACCCACACCATGTCCTACTTTCTAAAAAGAATTTATTGGTGTCAGTATTATCGAGAGATGTAAATATTTTAAAGATTTGTATCACTTCCCCCATAAGAAAACGCATTTCTACAGAAAACATTCCCACCTCTGTCAGCTTCTCCTCATAGCTCTTACCCTCAAAACCAGAAATCATTCACTCCTTAAATTATATTTGGCCTCAAACTTGTGCAAAATACTCTCATACTCCTTTAACATAGCTATTAAATAGCTTGTCTATAACATAAATTTTTTTTAATTTTCTCCCATTTAAAGGGTTTTTTATTGAGACGATCGTGGTCAAACCTTGACCATAAGGTCGTCCCTATTATATTATCCACATCCCAGTACAAGTCTTAGAAGAGAAATGCTCTTCTTAATTACATTTTCCTCAATTCTAAGCTGATAACCGAAACTGAGAGCTTCTTCAGATGTTCGAGAAGACTTTTCTTGATTATTTCCAGTGCTCCCACAACTATCGGGATCAATATTAATTCATCAATTTTCCACATTCTTCTTATTTCGTGCTTCAATCTTTGATATTTCAATTCCTTTTCACGTACATAAGCCAAAAAGTTATTGTCTAAGGGAACTCCCACCTCTATTAAATAGCATTTATAATTGCAAAAAACTGAATTCAAAAAAAAAAAAACATTTTTTTGATTCTTTTTTTCATGGGAAAACTTAAAAAAAAGGAGGGGAAGGAAGTGCATTTTTTCAAGCTCACACGACCTCATTAGTAGAGGATTTTTGCTGTTATGAAAGGGATTTAGCCAAAATTTTTCAAACATAAGAATGTTACTAAGCAGTGTTATTAATTCCATAGCGACACCATCAACTTGTTTATAAAAATTTACATTAAACAGAATATAATAATTTTTGATGAATGCATAGTAACTCCTAAAGCTTGCTCTGTCTAGACATGTATTGTAGATGAGTCTCTGAACAATGAATTTAATATAATTCACAAATTTACTATCCTTAGAAACAAACTTGAACTTCGAACTGCATAATAAAATATGGCATTGGAAAATTAATATTTCATTACGAAGAAAAAGTGTCTTTGACTTAATATTATATGTTAATTATAATATTGGAACCGAAAATTTATATTATAATTAACAGTGACATAGCAATAATGACGGCCGCGTCGGGTTATTCTTTGTAATCAGTACAATATCTGGTTTAGACCAGGATAAGAGGAAAATACTATCAGTCAATTTGTTAGACATCTTTAATTTCTAGCAATTATAATTTTTTTACATAGAAATATATTTTTTGGCCAATTGTCTTATGACTAAATTTGTGGTTAGAGAAGTATACGTAACAATTCAATAGGTCTTATTTTTTTATTCAGGGATCATACTGACGCTCTCAATTCTTTTGTTGTTTTAGTATTTATTATTAATCTTTTTTATTATTTTGTGAAAGTTCTTTTTTATAATCTTAACAATCTCTTTTTAGAAAATTAATACTTTGTTATTATTTTTTATATTCAGTACTTTGCTTTTATGCTGTTTTATATTGCGTTAAAGTGTTGTAAATATGCGTAAAAATTGTCTTATTGTTTCATTATAAATTTATATATTTTTGGTCTTCTCCGTAATTAATTGTAATGGAGGTGATATATATATTCAATTTTTATTAAAAGTTTCTCAAAATGGAGTAAATATTGCAAAAGTTTAATTTCTTGTGGGTATATAACTTCATAAATGTAAACCTTTGGTCAGAGTCTGTTTTCTTTAGTACTTCGTCAAACATTGAAGAACTGTATTTAAAAATAGCTGATATTTTGTGTTATCAATGTTTTCATTACGTGAAGTAAATTCCTCAAAGATAAAGTTTTTATCGTGTTTTGTGACTGTTTGACTTTATATTATGATACCTTGAAGTGCCTGTCTGATGGTTCTAATAAAAATACGATATAGTCTAATTAGCAGGTTTGAATATTTGCCTCTCAGAATGCTCTGAGCATTGATAAAGATAGAGAAATTGTGAAAATAGCAACCGTTGATGTCTCTTTTAATTTATTTATTCATTATTAGTAAGAATCATTTGACATTTCTGTGTATGATCTCGAACTGATACATTTCATGTTAATTTGTGTCCATTAGATTTAAAGATTATCAATGGAAACTTTGGGGATAAATTTTTGCTTACTTTTACAAGTTTTTAAAAATAAGTTAAGGTCAAGTTGGAATATTTTGTTTCCTTATTCATCTCTTTTCATGAGTTTTCCGATTTAATATTTATGTCAGATATTGTCTTCCATAGTGTGTGCAGTTAGAGACTTAGATAATTAGTAATCCTCGATAATGATGGCGGAAATCTTATTAATACGGCGGAGTAGTACCAAATAACGCATTTAAATCATTTTAATTAGTAATTTTATTAGACCCGATCAGTTCGAGTAAGGTAAAAATGTAAAATGAAGCTTAAAATATATATAAAATTTTGTTTAAACAAAGTATTATTTACACACATACCTTTATCATAAATAACTTAATTTAAAATATAAAGTTTAAAATAATAGTAATATTTCATATAGATAAATTAATAATTACAATATTATATTTATAGTAAAGGTTCATGATTTAAACAAATCTCACTTCAGTATTAAAGACTGTTTAAAATTTAGATTTTCATTTTAAGGTCGGTTGAATGCATTATATACAATGGGATTCATAGTCATTCTGAAGATCGGTTCTCAGTTTGGGACTAATTTATTCTTCTATAATTTGTTCTTCTGTTTACTTCTATGATATAGTCTTATTTATAGCTATTCTGAATTTAGTGAGTTGATGCATTGTTCTAAATTGTTTCTATGGGTTCTTATATAATAGATAATACCTCTATTTTATGTCTCTTAGTATAATACTGTGTGAGGAAAGGTCTTCTGGTTAGTTGTCTTTCCTAATGTTTTAGTGGCTCTGCAGTTACCGTCTTCTTTTTGTGTTATATTTTTTTTTTATTATTACTTGTATGAGCATATAACGTAATCCCCAACTCTTGGATACACAAAGATTATTTCCCATTTGTTTTTCACTTAAATTAATATTATAATCTAAATTTAATACTTTGGTAAAGTTTGTTTATTTTAAAATTTCTTTAACGTTCTCAATTTTATTGTTTAAAAGATATTTCATTTCTCTCTATAAACATGGCACTTCTATTTTTTTATAACAATAATTATCCTTAGGAGCTGTCGGTTATTCTAGCTTTGAAGATTTGATCTCTTTAAATTTTGCTTGAAAGTAATTTCGAATTATAGTTGATGGGTCTAAATATAATAAATTCTGGGGAAATCCATCTTCAGGTATTTAATATATTTTTCATTTTTAATTCTATATTCTTTTTGTAATTAATGACATATTTTAATATGACGCATTATTTTATTTGGTATCGTTATCCTGGTCTAAAGAGTGTTTTAATTGTTTAAGTTGATTTTAAATATTATTGTAGGAATTTAAAGAACTATTATTATTTTGTTCTCATCCTAGTGTAATATTAGATTTCTGAATACACTGGTCGTTGAAAATTTGTTGTATCTTGCATATATTTGGATATCCAAAATGCCAAATGTGAATATATTTTGTTTACTATCACAGTGAATTTCATATTCGGGTGTTTAGAGTTGATATATTGCAAAAACTTATCAACATGATCTTTAGACTTAAAAAGAAGAAAGGAGTCGTCCACATACCTCCTATAAAATATAGGTTTGAAATCTACTGGACTATCATTTAGCCAAATTTTTTCATAAAAACACATGAAGATGTTACTAAAGTGGACCTAAGGAGCTGCATATATAATATATATAGATATATAATTATTATATATAATATTATAATTATATATATATTATAGTTTTTGATATATATATATATTAATTATATATATTATATATATATAATATATTATAAATTATTAATTATATAATTGATATATATAGTATAATGATATATGATCTTATATATATATTATATCATATTATATATAATATATACTATTATATATATAATATTATCTTATTCTAAGGCACCGTGTTCCCGGATGATTGCAGGTCTTATTATAGTGGCGTCAATCGCTATTAATGCATACTGTTGAATACTTCGACATCAGTACATTGGAATTTGTGGCTTTAAGGTCGGGCGGTGAAATTGAAGCGCCTTAGCTATTTTTGATTCAATAAAAAATAGTAAACAATAGTTATATGTAATATTTTAATTATATTGGTAGCTGCCATCTTAATTAATATATATATATATATATATATTAATATAGTATATATTATTATATTATATATATATATATATATATAATATATATATTTATATATAATATCATATATATATAATATAATAATATTAAAATTTCTTATTCTTAAGCACCTGTACTATTATATTCGAGTGGTTCCCGGATTGATTGCCAGTTGGTTGGTTACATTTAATATCGTAATTACGCATTGCATATGTAATTACTGCGATCGTTCATGGGAAGTGGTTATAATGTCAGGAGGGGTTTCCCGCCCCAAGAATAATTCCAAAATTTATCTTCTCCATAATTCGATCCAAACTGCGTACTCGAAGATTATTTAGCCTATATACACAATCCACAAATTGACTCAGAAATTAATTTATTAGCGTGATTCTAGAGTAGTTGTAAAATTCCAAATGTTGTGTTTTTATTTTATTTTTTTGTTAAAAATACACTATGATGAATACAATTTTTCTTGCTTTTTCACTTAAACTATTTACAGTCACTTGGACCGTTAACATTACTAAAATTAATTATTTTTGGAAAAGAACTAGATTAAAAATTTTGTTTGCTCCGCTTTAGTTCGCTAAAAATATTGTTTTTATTTTGTGTTTATTTATATATGTTTGTAAATGTTTCATTTAATTTTGATTTCAATAAAAATATTAAAATATTTTTATGAATATTTTGTTAATATTGTTATAGCCAAGGAAAAAAAAATTCTGGTCCCTAAAACATCATTTCACCTCACACAGAAATCTTTCTAGAACTTTATGAAGTAGTTCTATTGAAGTTTTTACCCTTTCTCTAGTAGTATTTTCAACTGTTCTTCATTCTTCTTTCCTTTAACTTTACTGTAAATTCATGGAAGGAGTAGGTATCATTATATTATATATAATATTATTATTTATAATATAAATATACATATATATATATATTATTATATATATAATATATATATATAGATTATATTATTATATATATATATATATATATATATATATATAATATTATATATTCATTATATATATATATACTATATATATATATATATATATATATATATATATATTATATATATATTATAATTTATATATATATTATATATATATATGATATATAACTATATATATATATATACCGTATATATATTTACCGTAATATATATCTTATATACATATATGATATATATATTTATTTATATATATTATAATATATTATTATATGTATATATATTTATTAATATATATTAATATCTATAATATATATATATATATATATATAATAATATTAATGATATAATTATAATGATTATATTATAATTAATTAATATATTATAATATATATAATTATATATATATTATATATTATATATATATTATAATTAACTTATAATATATTTATATATAATTAATTATATATTACGTGTATATAATATATATATATCTGGAATTGCAGAATAAGTATTGAATTTTCTTATCTAATGTTTACTTATTTACTCCAAAAAGCAGGACCTAAATATAAAAAAATACCAAGAAATAAATAAATTAATATCGTGTGTTCCATATTTATAATATATCTTAGTAAATATATATATATTTAATATATATATATTATATATATATATTATAATTATATATATATATCATATATTAATATATATAGATATATATACTATTACAGATTTAACACACTCACCGGCTGGCCCTTTTCAAGAAGGTGGAAGGAAATAAAATCTACTGGAAACCCACCCAAGCCCTAAGCACTAACGCAAATCTCTTTAGGTGTAGCGCAGACACGTGGGATTTTTAAAGAGTGGAAGATTAAATTTCAGTTGGAAAACAAGAAGATGATCTCAAGGAGTTCAACAGAACAGAAGTGGCTGGAAAGCAAGGAGACCACACGAACGTAGTACTGGGATTTAATGATCACAAAAATTCATGCGAGTATACATGGCGCCCCTGTACTTACGGATGGGCGACGCAATGAGAGGTGGATGCGAGCGGCCAACTCCCCTGAGCATCTTACGTTTAGTACTATAGAAATAAAGAAACGATAGTTGCACTTATAGGCAACTTCTCACGTCTCGCAAGAGAAGAGGGTCAAGGGAATTAGAAAAAGTAGGGACAGTTAAATAGTTCTCTAGCTTTAGTCTACAGTCTATCCATTAGATAGAGGTTGGCCGGGCCCCCCCAATGTTTAGAACTAGTACCATCCGAACAAAGGGACGAATAAGGCCCTTTATTCTCAACTGGATGATTCATGCTGTCGCTGAGAAGAAAAAAATTCCACGCAACGTTACTGAACAGAACTCCAGTTTTCTTTGGATAGGCACCTTAGAGCATTCACACGTTGTGATATGTGAATGATTTCCAATGAACATTTTTTGTTTTTTTATTCAGATAAAGAGCTGATGCGGGTCTTGCGTTAAGGGTCTTAGAAACCGTCGAAAAATAGCGAAGTTAGGAGTGTCATTGAGATGAATCTTAAAGAAGCATGAATTTCCAACCTATGTTGACTTTTCCAATGTGCGCAGGACTCCTTAAACGAAATCTCCATACCAGTTATCGGCAATGAATAGAGATCAGAAAAGTACGGAAGACGAGAGCAACTCTTAGTAATGCTCAAGATAGGAAGCAGGCAATTTCAAAATTGTGAGGATAATAATGGAGTAGGTATCAGTCGTCAGGCATAAGATGTGACAGAATAGTTTAAGAGGTACAGCTGAGGTGATGATCTAATTTGAGTAATATAGAATAAAAAGTAATGAAGATAAAAACAGAACTATGAGAACACACAATTAATCTCAGGTAATAATGAGAGAAGAAGATCGCTCCTACAAGTGAGTGCTATTTATTGACTGTGAAATGCAGAGAAATATAATTGACAAAAAAGCAAGAGAAGAGGGGAAAACTAAAAGTGTAGAGCATATGCATGTAATAGCGACGGCATTCCATACTCGATTCAAATAGCACTTTTATATGTTCTGAGGCGATCACCACCAGACTCCCATTATATCCCATATAGGCAAGAACCAGTAATCAGTTAATAATAGGATATATGTCACCAGTGAGCCTCGAGCGTCGAAAGCCATAACTGATTCTGAAAAAGGGTAATGAGACTCCAGAATGATCCAGGAAAATGAGAGTTAAGAAGAGGTTTTTCATAAGATCTTTGTAAATTAGTTAATAGACTGTAAAACATAAGGTGGATAGTTATATAGGACAGTGCCGTTATTGTTAGGATCAGAGCGGGCTGCCTTTTCATGGGTATATGTTCTGGACAATATGCTGCGTTTCCATCACTGAGAAATCGTACTTAGTATTACAGAAGAATATAGTACGTGTATAGAATTTATGTAATTCGAGAATTTGAGGGCCAGCTCGGAAGCCATCCCTTTAAAAAACATTATAATAAAACAGTATTGAGGGAATGCCATCGCTGTGCCTATTAGCTTTTTCTGACACACCTCATAGAAATCTCCAGAATCACCATAGCACCCCTGATCATTGGTAAATACGTGGAATGAGGGCATAGGAAATTGAGAAGAATACGTGATCTTGTAGTCTAGCTAGTGTCTGAATTGAATTATCTTCTTCCAGTTCATTTTTATGAATTTTTAGGTATTTGGAAAAAAGTGGAGAGACGAAGGAGGTATAATTTTTTCATTTATGCCTTATAACTAAACTCCTATATTCACTATTAATAATTTATTATTTAATATGGATTATTATAATTCAAAAAAGCAACTCGTTAATTTATTATCTCAATTAATATTATTTTATTGGATTAATTTAATATTATTTTAATTTTCTCATCATTGATTTTTTACTTATATAATATTATTTAATAGTATAAGATTACTCTTCCTCTCTCTCACTATATCAAATAATATGTTTATCTATTCCTATAAAATATTAATTTATGTTTTATTAAGATAATTTGTATTTTTATAATTATTTATATTATCATCAAGTTTATTGTAAAGAGATATAATTTTATATAATTTAAGCTTTAAGTAGAATACGATGGGATTGTACGTAAATTACGCTAATAGTTAATATATATGAATAAGGATTTACCTTTCACGATAATTGTTAGTACTATGACATTTCGGCCTTTATGAATATTAGGTATATCTAAGACGGGCTTGAAGTGAACGAAGTTTTACGACAATTATTATGATTATTACATTAATGATAGTAGTAGATTAATATGAAAATATACGAAGCAAGAACACATAACGCAAAAAAGAACTTTTGATTATCTAGAGTCTTACATTACTTTACTCTCGTCACTCTCTCATCTCTCTCCCTACATCCCTCTCTCATGAAATTATCTCTCTCTCTCTCTCTCTCTCTCTCTCTCTCTCTCTCTCTCCTCTTCATCCATCACTCTCCCTTCCTCTCTCTCTCTCTCTCTCTCTCATACTCTCTCTCTCTCTCATCTCTTCTCTTACTCCTCTCATCTCTCTCTCTCTCTTGTGTTCTTCTATATCTCATCTCTTTCAAATATTTACAATATAATATGATTAGTTTTAGCCCTCATATAATACTATAATTATATTATAATTTATTACTCTAATATTTTATGTATATTTATTAGTACTAATAATATTCTATACAATATTATCTAAAATTATTAGAGTACTATATAGTGTGGACTATGATGTAATGGCTTTATAAGTGGTGTTAAATAACAATTGTCACAAATGAGAATAGATATTCAACTTGTATTGTATAACAATAAAATTAATAAAAAATAATGAAATACGATATTTTATCGGCGAAATTCAAATGAACAATAAGTACTGAAGGAAACTACTCATTTAAATCATTAGATAATTAAACTATAATTTGATAAGGAAGTATACTGCACTTCTCAATAAATAAATTAATAATTAAATACTATAAATCAATTTAATTAAATAAAATAATTAAATAATATAAATCAATATAATATAGACATAAATTAAAATAATATAATAATAATAATTAATTATATAAATAAGAATAATATAATAGATAAATAAATAATAATAAAATAATAATAATAATAATAATAAGAATTAAAATAATAAATAAATAATATATATAATTAATCATATAATAAATAATATTATAAATAACTCTATTTAATAATACAAAATATAATAATAATAATTAAAATAATAACTAATAAATAATAATTAATATATAATAATATAATAATAATAACTAATATAATCAATAATAATTAATATAATAATAATAACAATAAATATAATAATAATACAGTATAATAATAAATAATTAATAATTTAGAAAAAAAATATAAAAAATAATCAATAATAATAATAATAATAATAATAATAATAATAATAATAATAATAATTAAATAATATATAATATAATAATAATAATAAAATAATATAATAATAATTAAATTATGATAAACTAAAGATGTAAATTTTTCATATAATATAATAAATTAATATAAATCAATATGAAATCTAATAATAAAATAATAATTATAATTTAAAATAATGGCTAAAAATTAATAATAAAATAAATAATACAAATAATTAATAGATTATTAAAAAATCACATTGAATTAATCAATAATAAATAATATATTAAATAATAATAATAATTAAATAATAATAATAATAATAATAATAATAATAATAATAATCAATAATTATTAATAATAAGTATTAATAATAAAAGAATAATAATATAATTAATTAATAATAATAATCAATAATAATAATAATTAATAATAATAATAATAAATAATAATAATAATAATAATAATAATTAACTTAAATAATAATAATTAGTATATAATAATAATTAATATAATAATAATAATAATTATATAATAAATAAATATAATAATAATAATAATAATAAATAATAATAATAATAAAATA
>JABUQX010042278.1:0-10000 GCA_015478945.1 Trachelipus rathkii | reverse complement strand
TTATAATTAAAAATAAATAAATTTAATCTTTCACTTTTACAAAGCCATATTAAATTAAAATATGATTAATATTTAAATCAGAAGTAAATATTTAAGGAAAAGTATAAGGAGGAAATTAATAGTAAAGAGTAGAAAGAAATGAAAGAATAAAATCATAAAAGTTAAGTATTATAATAGGTATGTTTGGTATTCTAATGGGCATAATAATAATAATAATAATAATAAAAAAGATATTTTAGTATTCATAATAAAATGAAGTTAATGCTTCTTGATCGGATTGTTATTTTGACTACACCGTTGAAACGCATAATGTAAAAACACATTGAAAGAATCACAATGTAGTTAGTTTGAAAAAGTATTTTAGTGTTGTTAAATATTAATATTGGTTTAGTGAAATTGCTGTAATTATGAATCCCCTTGAATTTATTCTCAATTTTGACGGGTATATTAAAATATATGGCCAATAAACTCATATTTGGAAATTTTAAATAGTTTTTTTATGATTTATGTTACATCAAATTCATGAAATTTGACCATAAATAGAAATATTTAATATAACGGTATACCCTCAGAGTTTATATTATTATGATAATATTATTAATATATATATATATATATATTTATATTATATTTAATATATATATATAATAATATACTATATATATATATAGTATATATTATATATTAAAGATCCAATATATTATATATATTTAATTTTCATATACATTAAAACTATATATTACAATAATGAAGCATGATACTTGAGAGTCTTAATAATTCAAATCTTTTATATGATTATATATATATATATATTTATATAATATATAATAATATTATATTATATTAATATATTATAGTATTTATTATAATAATATACATATATATTATTTATTATAATTATATTTATAATATAACATTATAAAATCAACCTCCTCTTAAATATATTAATTTATTATATATTTACCTATAAATATAAATATGGTATATATATATATCCCATCTAACTATCGTAGTACTATAAGGTTAAAAATATACTTATACTATAAAGAAAAAAGATAAATAAAAACTATTTGTGAGAGATTATTTCGTATCTAGAGGTTTTTAGGTTAAACAAACTGGCAAAAAATTTCATAGAAGGTTTATTATCCCTAGAAGTTATTAGTTCTAACTAATTTATTTATTTGTCCTTATGATACTATTTGATTTACGCTCAGAGTACTACAAATGGGTAGGGATACAAAAAGTTTCTTAAAGACTAAAAACAAAATCATATTTACTTACCTTTAACATTTCATGATTTAAACTTTTCTTCGAATCTACTATTAGAACTGCTTGATGAAAATGACACTCATGCAGCTAAAGATATGACAGTCGTAAATCTATTTACTTTTTAACGCATCAAATTGATATGGGGAAACGAATTCTTTCAAAAACAACAGCCGGTCAAAATTGTATCCGGCGTTGTGCTCAGATTAAGGCACGGTATACATCAAAAAATGCACCACAATATAATTACCAGTTAAATTACGTGCAAAGTTATCTCTCTCATGTTCGACAACTGGACATGGGTTAGTGGATTGGGTGAGGATACATATTACCTATGATGGGCTCATGTAGAGAGATAAGAAAAATCCAGTGGTTTATGAGTTCGTTGGTATCAGAGTAGTAACTATAATAAGTCGGTAGAGGGTTCACACCTTTGGTTCAGAAAATATCCAGAGCTATGTCTCTTATATCTTATAAGGTAACTAAAAATTGTATCTTACAAGTTATATACATACTCTTTAAATTATTTTTAACTAGTGCACGTAAAGTGTAATATTGCACTGTAATATAAGTTACTTACAAGTACCTACGAGTATATATACATTATATCTACTCATTATATTATATAAATGACATAAATATATATAAGGTGTATACGATAGTTATACAATGAGGACATATAATTTCACAAGTGACACATGACAGTTCATTTAATTATAAGTAATAGTAGACCTTGGTAAAAATTCTAATTACTATGAGAGCCTGCTATGCCTTATGATAATAATATTCTTCATCAAGATGGTAAAAGATTTATATAATCTCCAAAGTCTAATGTAACTTAATAAATATCACCATATCTGTGTCTGGAACCTATATTAAATTACCAAGGTCACACATTATATTCTCAATTAATCAAATTTATGTTCTTCTTATAATAAAGTTTTCATATTACGGTTTCAAAACTTCTGAACACTTTAATAATTCTTTCACGTCTATTCAAAAAGACACGAATATTTATAATTTTTTATATACTACAGTCCGATTATATTGTTAATCTAAAATAAATGGCCCAAAAATAATATATAATATAAATGGTGGTCTATCATAGATAAATAATAAGTGAAAGTATTATATAGTATTATAACTTTATATAATATACTAAAATAATAGAATATAAAAGTAAAAATAGGATATATAGTTTAATAAAAATTGATATATAAAATCAATAATATACTGTACTACCACTACTATCAAACTCCTCTCTATTATCGAATCTTTGTGATGTGGTTAATCGTTACTCTGAACTACACTGGTACCATTACAATAATTTATTTACATATTTACATATATACACATAATGTGAAATGAAAATAATAATGAAATATAATATAGAAATCATACTCCAAATATAAAATAATAAATATGAATAATAAATAAATAAGTAAATAAATCAATATATATAAATATATAATTATAATGATTAAATGACTCAATAATAATAAATAAAAATTAAGTAGGATATCATAACATAATAAATATAATAATAACATTAAATATAGTGAATAATATAAATAATACATAATAAATAATAATAATAAAATAAAATAATAAAATTATTAATAATAATAATAATAATAATAAATAATTATAATTATAATAATTAAATATATTAATAATCAATATAATTAATTATAATAAATAATACTAAATTAATAATAAATATTAATAATAAATAATAATAATATATAACTTAAATTAATTAAATAATAATATAATGGATAATATAATACATAATATATAATTAAATATAAATAATTAAGTAATAAAATATAATAATATAATAAAATAATAAAATTAATAAATAATAATAGTAATAATATCATAATAATCAATTAATTCTAATAATAAATTTATAAATAATTAAATAATAATTAAAAATAATAAATTAATTTATTAGTAAATTGAGAGTTATTGCACCTTGCCTTGGGAAACTGTTTCGTCTCTTTACTTTCTTTCCCACCTTCGGATCACTTTTCTTCATTGTATGGTGAATAAGTTAGATTAGCCGAATTCATTTACTCATCAAGTAGCTAAAAAATTGAGGCACCAACTCTACTCAAGCCCCAATTAAACTATTTATATCCACCTACCTTTTTACCTTCCATTACTTTACTAATATAAATAGTTTTCCGGTGAAATAACATATAATTATGCGTTAGTAGAGTAAGCATGAAGAGGTATAAGTATATATATATATAGTATACATATATAGTAATATATATTTATATATAATGGAGAAGTATAGATATATATATATAATATATTATATATAATATATATACAGTAATTATATTAATAATGATAATATATATATCTATATAATTATGATATATTAGAATATAGGTATATAAAAGAATGTTTATTGAGATGATGAATATATGTAAGTAAATTAAGACAAAGCGACGAAACTAGCTAGAAACAGAAAGTAGAGAGCATAAAGCATGAGTAGAAAGAAGGAGAAGACCGAGTACGAAGAGAGACTGACATGAGAAGAGAGGAGAGGTGAGAGGTAGAGGAGAGAGAGAGGAGATGACGACGAACGATGAAAAAGAGGGACGAGAAGGAGAGAGAGAAGAGAGAGGAGTATGAGAGGTAGAGAGAGGATGCAGAGAAGAGATATAGCCCCAAACCTAAACATGTGCATCCAATTTATTGCTAACCTTACACTTATCGTGATAGCCAGAGTAAGGGTTTTTCGATAGGATGCTCTGCTGCCTCCGAATATTTTCATCCCTATCTTTCTCTCCTTCTCTCTCTTCTTTACGTCTTTACTTTCTTCTTCTTTCTCTTATTCTCTTGCTATCTACCCCTCTCTCTTTTCTCTTCCACTCCTTTCATTGTGCTTCTTATACTCCGAAAAAAATATCTCTCATCTCCTATACTCTCTCATATCTATCTCTGTTCATGCTCCTTTCTGCTTCTCTCATTACTTTCTTCTCCCTCTTTCTTTCTCATTGTTCAATCTCATCTATTAATATCTCTATACTCTCTCTCGCTTTCTGCTGTTACTAATTCATCAAATCTTTATACGCTTCTCTCTTTTCTATCTTCTTATATTACTTGTTAACTCAAGCTTTACTATCTACTCTCTTTGTTCTCTCTCCTATGTCATTCTTTCTCTGTATAAGGTATACAAGATATAATTATCGATGGGAAAAACCCACACAAAACCCAAACCAACACACACCCAATACCCACAAACACACAAACAAACTACATTTCTCATCCTTCTCAACCCAACACACACAACCACACACAACCACTACTTGCATTCTCTTTCTCTCTCCACTTTCTCTTCTTTCTCTTCATTTCTCATTCTTTCTCTTCATTCTCTTCTTCCGCTTCTCTTCTCATACTTTCTCTTCATTCATACTTCACACTTTTACAACCATTTTTACTTCTATTCTCTTTTCCTTATTCTTCTTCTCTCTTTTCTTCTCTTCTTTCTTTTCATTTTCTTCTTTCTCTTTTTTCTCTTCTTTGTCTTCTTAGTCTTCTTTAACTTCTTTCTCTTCTTTCTCTTCTTTCTCTTCTCTCTCTTTTTTCTCTCACTTCTTTCATTACTTCTCTTTTTCTTTACTTTCTCTTCTTTCTCTTCCTTTCTCTTCTTTATCTTCTTTCTTTACATTTACTGACTTTACTCTTATTCATCTTCTCTATTTCTACGATCATCTTTGTTTCTTTAATTGGTATTTCTACTTATTCTCTCCTTCATATCTCTCTCTCTCTTCTTTGATCTGCTCTTATCATACTTCTCTTAGGTACCATACATATCATATATACATATATACATTATATATCATATATACATCTTCTTGTCATCTTCTTCTCTTTCATTGTACTGCTCTTCTTTCTTGTCTCTTCGACTCTCTTCTCATTTCTTTCTTATCTCTTTCTTCTTCTTCATATTCCTCTTCATTTCTCTTCTTAATTATCTATTCCATATATCTATCTTTCTCTGTTTACACTTCTCATTATGATACATACTTTAGATCTCTTTGTGATATACTTCGTTTACATTTTTACATCTTTCATATTCAACAGTAATTTATACTCTATCATAGATTATACTGTTCATTTTCTCTTCAATAATCCATATTACTCTTCTTATTTCTTTTAATTCATCTTCTTCTCTCTATACATTGCATTCAAATTAATGCACTAATTACTCAATTAGTCCACTTTCATCTCTCTTATTTCTTACTTCTTTCTCATTCTTTACTCTCCTTCTCTTCTCCCTATACTTATTCTCTTTCTCTTCAGATATATTATTGGTCGGATAGCCCATATCATCAAATATTCAATGAAATTATTTGTATTAATTGTATGTATTGCAGTTTATCAAGCATTATCGACTAAAGTGCCTTTCAAAAAAGTCTTGAATAATAAAAAGATAAAATAAAATAAGAAATAAATTAATAAGAATAAAAATGTGGTATCCCAATTCTTTTGAATAATATTAATATAAACTTTATAACAAATACTTCGGATCACAATTCTTAACTTATTACCAATAGTGACCTTATTTCAGTACTGATATTTACCATGCAGTACGTTTCAATAAATAGACTGCATATGATATGAACGGACTACCCGGTTACGATCGTAAATCCGTAGATATTGTATGGGTGTGCTCAGGCTCTAAGTCATTGATTATACTCGATACCTGATGTAACTAGGAGGGTTATATGGATGATAATTAATGCTATGATACCTCTATAAATGTGTTAGTCTCGAAGAGTGCACCGGTAAATATCAACGACTCCATACTGCCGGACTAAAGATTCCATATAAATTAAATAAAAATATAAATATCAATTTAAAAGTATAATTATAATTAAAATATTAAATAATAATGTATATTAATATAGTATAAATATTAAATTATATATAAATTAAATTATATAAATAATTATATATATATATATATTAATTTATAAAATATATAATATATTATAATATATATATATACTATCCCAATAGAATAAAAACTTTTGCTTATGAAAAGAATATAGAGAATCTCCTATATATTGAATTTAATGATACTAAAAGTGATTTACCTTTAATATAAGAAGTTATAGGATACTGCAGGAAGGATCTCTACCAACAAGTGAAGGTCTACTACTACTCTCTCTCATAACTACAACTTCTCAGACTCTGTCTATACATCTAATATAATTTGATATAAAGATTAAATATACTACTTAATATTTATATTATTCATATATATTAATTAATATATGATATACCTACATATCATAGTAATTAGACCTATATAAGTTCCGAGTATGATAGAAGGATATATTAACTACTATATAAAAAATAATAAAAAAAATATATACTAAAAATATTTATTAAATATATATGTATATATATTATTATATATATACTTTATATATAGTGATATATATTATTATTATTATAAGACTTATATAATACTATATATATTATATATATATATTATTTTTTAACTGGTTACCAATATTTGATGAAGAAGTATTTATAATTGCAATCATTAGAGTATATTCGCACATCTGTTAATCTCTAAAGGAAGAACGGAAAATCTTGAGATATAGTATACAAAAGGGGATTTGCCTGTTGCTGTAATAGAAGTAACTTATAGATAATAGTGGTATAATCCTATTCGTTTGAATCTTACAAAATTGAAAATTCGAACATATGCGAAAGAGTTACAGTGTGTAATTAGTTAACTAGATTTATTAGAGGGATTATATATACTGTACTTTTATGGAAATTAATTATTGCAAAAATATTAAACGTGAATTAAAATGCTAATTCTATGCATTTTTTTTCATGTGTTAATTATAATGACAAATATAAATTATCATAATGAAAGACATTTTAACTATTGTTAATGTATAGATTATTATAGGTATCTGAAATATTCTTTTTCTATTGGTACATTAATTCTGGTTGTATTTAGTAGATAATATAGAAAATATTATCAGTGAAGGGAATGGAGATGTATGAGTAATTTATCCGTTCTCTTTTCTGACTTACGGGGAAGTGTCATAAAACTTACATCGATACATATCTGAAAAATAAGGATAATTAATGAAGGAAGTGAGGTCTTTTACAAGTAGTGATCTTAGTAGAATCATCTGAGATGTGAAAAGAGTTTCTAAAATATAAAATCTTGCCGCAATATTTTTCCTCTTTTAGAACTTATAACCATGACATAGGCTATCTCCTAAGTAGAGTAGGGACTATAATGCTCTCCTAATATATGTTATCGATTGTCAATGATATTGAGACGTGAACGGTCATCCTCATGTGAAAAATTCATTACCTTTTGATGCAAATTTCGGCGCGTATATTCTAAAATGCGTTAAGTCTGGGTGTGGCAAAATACCACTGAAATTTACATAAAATTCAATATTTATTTATAGAGTGATCGAAACCACGAGGTAAACTGAGTATCTGAAATAGATCAGACAGGCTTAACCGTGCCTTTATTTCTACATATCTACTTTGGTTTTAATTAACTTTAATCATTATTTATTCCTAAAGGCTGAATGTTTAAATTATTTTACGCTGAAATGCGTGGTAACTTTAATATTTTGTTTTACATTCTGGTTTTCCAAAATAATAATAAATCTGTTCAATAAGCTTCAATTATTTCTTTAACCATATACTATATCTACTCTTTACATCGGACCAAAATACTATTGAAAATTCATGAATTTCTCTTAACAAACAGAGAATTACTTCTAGAACCTACAATATTTCTAATTAACTTCTTATGTCTCGCTCAGTTGTAATTTATTATTTTCCTTCTTGTTCACACAAAAGTACACGAGAAGATGTCTTTAAATTCTTTGACCAAGGAGAGGTGCACTAAATTCTCTGAGATTACAACTCATATGATTCTTGGGTGGAAGAGTACATTCAATCACAACTTTTTGAAAATCAGTTATCTGTGCAGCAAATCAGTTATGTTTTAATTCAAATTTGACTTAACCTGGTCGAAAGCTCATTCAGAATAAACAGGGACTGCACTACCACCATGTATCCTTCGTCACACATGGAAATTCCTGAAATTAATGCGGTCATTCGCGGAGTCTCACCATAAGAAGTGTCGTAATATCTAACAAAATTGCTCTACAAAAAAAAGCCCAATTGTAACGGAAGTTTTTTACCCTAATCCAGATACTTTTTTATAAGCTTTAGCTCCCACATAAGGACAGAAAGTATAATTCAATTAAATAAACAGTCATAAATAAAAAAAAGAAACTCACTTGCATCACAACATAAATTTTTTCAGCTGATGGCAAAGTCTCAAAAGTTCAAATGTGATAGATTAAATTCAGCAAGGAAAAAAGATCAGTCAGAGAAATTCCGACTCTAGTCAGTCGGCTCGAATGAACCACTCTATTAAATTGGAGCTTAAGACTTGAATACGAAATTCGTGAGAAAAGATGATTTCACCTCTGGTGCTTTTAGAATGTATTTAAGGTCTAGAATACGAATGGTCAAATCCTTCGAATTCCTGCCGCTGTAGTTCGTATAGAAAAGAGATGATATATTAATAACAGCAAATTGCATAGATGATGTTGAGAGAGTTTTGAGGTAAAGAACAGTTTTAAAGATTTTAACCCTAGATTTGACTGTATTCAAATGAATGTGTGAAACTGTACCAACTTAGTGCAAGAAGTAAGAACAGTGTTTCTAACATGATCGGATATTCCTCTTATAAAGTTGAAGTTACTGTGTAATTTCCTTGAAGATACACCTGCAGGTAAACTTTGAAATAGGAGGCTTTTAAGACAATTTGTTATTTATTTTTATACCAAGGAAATTATATATTATACAGATGAGACGATACAACTGTTGAAAGAGAGAATTGAATTGAAGGGCTTTAAGCAGGGAGGTCTCATCTCCATTGAAATTCCTAAACAAAAAAGCAAGAATAAAATAGGGATCTTAAATCGCAAAGAAATCCTTATCTTATTTTTTTCAAATAAACTTGTTTGTCTCCTAATCTCATCCCGGTCATCTTTCATTCTGCAAAATATAATATCATTTCTAAAACCTTTGATGATAACTCCATTTTAAGAGGATATAATCTAGAGTGAAATGTTTCCTCTGTCAGTTCATCCCCCGCAGTACTATAATTAGTTCCCAAAAATCGGAGATTCTTGTGCGTACGAATCGTCAACTAACTGCACTCTCTTTCCGATATTAATACTGCATTAAAGCAAACACCTTATTGTAAAACTAGTAACGATCTCAAAATTTGCCCTAGTCAAGTAAAGTCATGTGCTACCCTCCCCCTTCCTGTTAAATTAACTTTTATTTCTTTATCAACTTGTGTTAGACTATTTTTAGAAAAATAAATTAAGGAAATTCCAATGATGGAAAATTCTTTCTTTCAACATGTTTAAAAAAAAAAGTTTGTACAACTTTCTCAGTCCATCTTACAAGTGTTTTCTAATTGTTTTAACTTATTTCTCCCCAAAAACCTTTGAATTATATAATTTGAAATATTTGAAATTTTTCTTTAACTCAAAGGTTTACTTTTCTATCAATATATTTTAACTCAGATCTGGCAGCCTATGGACCTTTTGTGGGTGTATTAGCGTCTCAAATAAAAGAATACATCTTTTTGTCTTGTCATAAGCACTATCATATTGATCTATTACTTTTAGGATAT
>JABUQX010042277.1:0-21072 GCA_015478945.1 Trachelipus rathkii | reverse complement strand
CTGGATCTCATGAAAATCTTTGAATTAACTGTCTGAGGTTATCGTTATGTTACTTTCAGCTTACAACTAGCAAAATTGGTTAGTGAACTGATCCAGTTATTTCTTTTACAAATAATTTATAATAATTGAACATATAAATATTCAAATTAACATTATATATTAAAATATGAGTATACAAATCATATTTATATGAGTATATAATATATAATTTATATATAAAGTATTACTCTATAGTTATTTACATGTATATACTATTGTATATATATATATAATATATAAATTATATATAGTAATAAATATTTATATAAATAATAAAACTTAGTCTTATATAGAGTGTTCAGTTAAAAATCCACTATATAGTATATTATATTCAATAAATATTTGAACGAATCAAAAGTCTTTGGAACTTGCATTATATTTATGTACTGCTTTATTAAAGAGAGTTTTGTCAATTTTAACAATTTTGTGAAATATAATTTTGAATTATTTAGTTTAAATTATCCATTCTTCATATTTTAATATCTTTTGTTGTATGTGGAATAGACATACGTTTTTTTTGGGGTTTAGTTCACATAGTTTTTAAATTTCATTTATAAAATTTATTATTATACACTTTCAACTTAGTGATAATTTAGTAATTTAATTTATTTTCACAAAAAAAGTTTTAATATTATATTAAAATTATTATATATTTATATAAAATCGCATTCACTGATCTTATGGGTTCAAGATTTTTTTTTTCATAAACAATAGTTTATTTTTTTTTTTTATTATTTAATTGTGGAGATATATATATATCTTTTTCAGTGATACTCGATAGGTGACTCATTCACAATATTCTCACCGGTTTTATCCAAGGATATAATATATATATAAAAAACCAACTTAGTTTATAAATTGATTTTTTTTTGTGTGCACGAGACACTTTTCGGTCATAATAAATATTGTTAGTGACAAATATTTCGCAGCGTTTGCTATATACCGGTAATCTGAAACCGTTTCATAAGGAATTCCATTTTTTGGATTGGAACTGTTTCTTAAATTGCATTTATAATGTACAAAGAAACAGAGTAATACTTCACTTTTGTTGTCTACAATGACTTATTTTCTTTCGTGTACTATAGTACTTGTAACTGGTTACAATATTTTTACTTTGTACAATTTAGGTAGTATGTTAATTGTTATTATTACATTTTATCTTATAAGTCTTTTGAAAAGTTGTATTACTATTCTTTTGCGTCTCAGCGACACATTTTTTTTTGTACTTAAGTACCTTGTATGGGTACAAATATCTTTTACTTGTTACAATCATATTTGTACTGTACTTCATCATTATGTATTATATTTTTATAAAATTAATATTTGAGAAGCCGCATGGTTCTCCATCTTCCGACCTTTCGGCAGCTGACCTTGAGGTCTTTTAACACTCTCACACAGGAGAGAGAGATCTTGCGAAGTCTCGTAGAGGGACCCTCCACGAAGCAGATTTTTGCATTTTATATTCCAAACACTGAACCACTCAGTGTGGAATCACATATTGAAATTGACATACCAATTCCGATAATTCATTGATTCAAACTGTAGATTTATAGAAGAGAGGTAAGATATTTTATCTTGTTTGAGTCTCTCTCGATGGAGACTTTCATATTGGCCACAACTTCTTTTGGGACACCGTTACCTAGTTTGTTGCACCTCTTAAAAAAAAAATGAAATAGTACATAAAAATAAATCACTGTCACGACCATATCGATGAAACTTATAAGGGCATCTTGAATAGATGATACTGTTTTGAGGCCAAAAATTATTTGAATGAACTCGATACCCATATAAGTTTTAAAATATCTACAAAATAGCTTTCGAACAATCTGAATTATTTATTATGGTGAGTTGAAGAGATAATGGTTCTCTCATACAAAAAACCTGGATCTTGAAAAACGCTTCTTACAAGAAACTACATTAAATGTCTCCCAATATTTAGAGTTACTTGTAAGATAATTACCTATATCGCTACTGTAATGTGCTTATCTTCAATATTTGTAATGTACTATATGTGGCTAACAAAGCATTACGGCTTTTTGAGTGTGAGACAAATTCTCGCCTCCCTTTTTGAGACGTTAATACTTAGTAAATAACCGATCCTTTAGTTAACTTGTTGTTATTCAAATCATACTATATCTGAATGTTTAATGGTCAAGCCTTGCATCTTTTGCAATTCGACTGAGCACATCATTGCTCTATATGTGTAATGCTTGAAACCAAATCATCCTCTGAAACCCATAAGAAGTAGATGCGAGAGGCCATTAGACTGATCTCGATCCATTTGTATTCCTTACGAGGAATGATGATAAAAACATTTTTTGAAAATTTAGCAAAATAATAATAAATTACATTCAATCTCAAAATTTTAATAGAAATTAATAATGAATTACATTTCAAACAATAAATTTCAAATATAATATTTTTAAATTAATCAACCTCAGAAGATAACTCTATCTTACAATATTCAAATTAACAATAGTTTCTCTTAGGAGGCACTAAAATTATTTCTCTTTTGATTTATACGAGACATTTGCTTCTCACTTCCCCTTCTCACAGAGAAGTGGGAAAACACCTATATATCCGGCCTTCACTTTCAAGCCTTTTAAAAACCGTTCTTATCTTCTCAGTTTGTATAGTCTAAGAACGTACCCTGCTCTTGAATGGGGCTTTACCTCCCACCAAGAGCTGAGGTAGAAGTTCCTTAATACCCTTCCAGAGCAAGGAAAATGTAATTCTTATAAAAATATTGATATAATATTAAAAGTATTTAAATACTCTATTTAAATAATAATGAAGGATGGATTCCCTTTTTTCTCTATTCTACTCACAAGCACGTGATTGGATTGAAAATTTATTTTCAATTTGTGGGAATCAATATTTAATAAAATAATTATGAGAAATCACTCATTAGCTATACGTGAAACTTTTGCAGTTGGTTCTTGTAAAGAGCAACTTAAATTAAATGAAAAAAATATTAGCAATATTAAATTTCAAATTTGGGTAATAAAATTGTTTGACAAAACTCATAAAATGGTCACATTTTCCACAAGAAATTTGTGTACCTCTTTAAGACTAAAACTGACTATCTGTCACTTTAGTTCAAAATAAAATCTTTTTCATTCCTCTATCAGAGATAAAGACTTTAAAACTCGATTATAAATTTTCACTCTTCTCTTAAAAATGAGAAGTACTTACTACCATTGTTCTTTTAGTCAAAAAAGACTCTATCATTTTTCATTTTCCGAGGGAAAGGAATATATCACAATAAAAACCTATCGATTCTACCAAAGGAAGTCATTCCAAAAAGGGATGGAGCGTGTCTATAATTGAATAATGACCCCCCCACCTCTATTTACCATACAGGTGAGAGAGTAAGTTATGAGTTAACTCTGATTCCTCATCTAACCACCTTAAACATAGCTCTTTGAATGAAGAGTTATGTCCCTCTGAGGAACAGGAGGACCTTATAATTATGGGGTGTGTTCCCTCTTCCTCTAATAATACTTTTTACACAAAAGTAACGTCAAACATTGACTTAAAAAAAAACCACCTTGTGTTCGGGATTACTTTTGTGTGAAGCGGACCCGATTTTAAAACACATTATGAGATAGCTAAGGATGTCTGATAGGTTTGAAGCACTATCAAATTCTATGACCCTACCTCTATTTCCGTCAAATTTCTGTGGCAAAGTACCTTCTTCATATTTTTTTTGTATGGATAGCAGATCAATTTATATATGTATCCTTTTTTTCTTTTGTTGTCTCTGCGGTTTCTGCACCCCATCCTTATGTTTAAGTTAGGTTTAGGACCCATTATATTTAGATTAAAAAATTATATAGTCTGCGGCTGAAGACGTTGTGTGGGAACTCCAACTTATTATAAATATATATTTAGATCGGTAAAAACATACCCCTTTGTTTTAGTGGTGCTTTTTAGATCACTATTATATCTTCTTATTGGACAAGTGTCCAATCATCAACTCCAAATAGTTTCGTTTTAAGTTTTTTCTCCTCCTCTTCGTAGGTGCCTCGAAAGGGAGGGACGAGCTGTAATATATAATTGTCGCCTACTCAATTAATTATTTTTAGCGTTCTCTCGACAATTAGCGAAAAAAACTATTTCTTTCACGCAATTGGCGAAGTTATCTGTTTTTCTTAGCTTGTCTCAATTTTGAGGCAACATATTTTATGCTTTTAAAAAATAGTTCATTCTCTTGATTGTCTCCAAACTGGAGACTTGGGGAATAGTGGGAGGATGTCTCCCCGCCCTCCGTTTGCCTCTTTCGTGAGAGTTCAGTAGAACAATTCACCTCTCTATAAAATGTAATTTTGACAATTTATATTTGTCTCAAACTGAGACTGGGGATATGGGAGGTGGTTCCCCCCCTCTTTAAAAATTATATAATTCATTTAAAAATTTTTTATAATCCAGTTATATTGTCTCCACTTTGAGACTTGTGAGAACTCTCACTTTATTTGAAATTCCTCTTCCCATATAAGGAAGTTTTTATAGTAATCTCTATTTGGAATTTCTTTTTAGCTTCATCTTATCAACAAAGAACAGGCAAAAAGATTTTGAGTTAGAGACTGAATAGCAATGTAAAAAATTAAATTGTATAAAGTTTTGTTAAAACTTACTGTCATTATAAAAGCATAAATTGATGTACATATGTACATTCGAGCGTCTTTCTTTTTGCTCACGATGAATGGGTTCAAACCATACATTTATGACTCCTTTTATTGTCTTCCCCTTTTGTATATTGATTTTTTAATATTTATGATTTCTTCACGGCGAGATAGAGTCATTTACTTTCTTAAAGTTCTTCCTCAAAGGGAACCATTTGTCAGGTTTAACACCTGACTAAAGTCGGTCAAAGCTTATTCGTTTGAATTAAGCTTCGACGTCAACCTTACTGTTACATTAAGAAACATATAAAACAACTATTATTTTCATATTAATATTTCTTCTTATCTTCAATGAGTTAAAACTAATCTGAATAAAATTTCTTACTTATACTTTAATTCAAAACCGTGACTGTGTATTCTTCCTCTTACCAGTGTCCCCAAGACTCTTCAAAAGTAGTTAAGTCTTCATTCCTTATGTACGGCATTACGGGGTTTTATTACTCATTTCAGGTCGCGGATGTGCGGGAACATATTGACCGTGGTACACAAATTTCAGTGCCTTGTATATATCGTTTAGGGAAAAAATATAAACTCTCAGAATATTCTTCGAAAACAGTGAGTCTTGGGATGGTAATTTCTTTGGGGGGAAGGGTTTCCGTAATTCCCTTGACTTGATACTGTTGGTGTTTCTGGATTATTAACCCACCTTTATCCTTAAAAAAGGAAAGGAAAACCACCCCCCTTTTAATGAGATCAGTGTCATTGCCTTCTGTTAGTGGTGATATTTTGAAAGACGTAGAGTATGCAGGAGACGTGAGGTTAAGGTCTTATATTCATATGCAAGTGTGACCCACTACCGACCCACTCAAATTTCTATCCTTCAGACACAGTTCACTGGCGAATAAAAAATATACTTATTTCCTATATTTTACATTTATACCAATCGAGAAATTTAATGCAGGATACTATTATTTTTTGTTTGTTTCCTTCTTTGGGTCAGAATTCAATTGTCGTTAAAATATTTTGTATTTATTTACTCCATTTGCCACTTCGTGGCGCAGAGTATTCTATAAAATGGTACAAATGGATGTCATTAGTCGTGAGTGGTTGTCCAAATTGTAGTTGATGAGAGTTCAGGTAATTGCCACTGACCATCATTTTATATTATGTACTTTATAATAGTAACAATAATAACTATACTTTGCTAATCTTAATATATCATTTATATAATGAAATTATTAAAAACTATTTCATTAATAAAACAATGTGTCTGAGAGGTCGGTGGCAAAATTCTGCACCGAGAATTTCAGATTTCAATACGTCATTAATGGAGAAGGTGGCTCTAAGAGTAAAGTTCCCTCTTATATTGGGCTACGCCCTTGAACTTCACAATATGTGATTCAATTTAATAATAATAGTTTAACAATCAGTTAGGCCCTTGGTGTTACCCTGTACCCTAAAATGGGTGTAGGGGCTGGAGTCTCCCCCCATTTCATTTTTTTGTTAAAAATTTCAACGGGTTCTTTCTCTATGATCATGTCAAAAACTATTATCCGTACAATTTCAGGCCCAAAAAATTCTATATATTTCATATTATTATTATTATATATATTATTATATATATCTATACCTATATAGTTATTTATATATATATATATATATAATATATTATATAATATATATTATTATATGTATAATATATAGTAGATTATATAATACAGTATACCTGTTTTATATTCAAAATTTTCTAAAGTAAAACTGATATAAGTCACCGGCATTCGCATATTTCTCTCTTTTCGACAAAGTTTTGACAATTTCATTACTTCCTTGATTCGATACTACGAGATATAAAAATCGTTATATTTTGATACAGTTTACATCATCAAAGTCATAATTTACATAATTATAAACATATCGAGATTTACCTGTCAAGATTAGGTTTTTGATTATTCTCAAAATTCCTTGGAACAGTTTTCGCATTCCCAACCCTTGGAACATTTTGTTCCCAACGATTAGTCAGACTGGTTAAGATATTTCAAGTTGGTCTTAGAACTCCGTATCTTTCATTTACGTATCAGAGTCATGACCTCCTTTAATCGAAAGGTCAAGTTTTGCCTCAGATGACCTTTCAAATTTTTCATAAAAAAATTTTCAATATATTTTTAGCTTGCAATCGTCCTAGTTAATTACAATTTATCAAATTAATCAGAAAAACATACAGAATCTGATAGTTATTTTTTAATTTGTTAATTATCTTTGAATTAAAAAATGTACAATTATTATGGTAGATTTCTCTGCGAAGGTAAACATATCCAGTTCTACAACTATGTGATTGATATGCCAGAGTATTCTGTTGTAAACTTCTTAATGATTTTTACGATAAATCTACATTAGTTCGTTTGATAAATTTAATTTATTTACGATATATAATCGCATTAATTTTTGATAATAAATTTGTTATTGAAATTTAAAATTCAATCTTTAAAGTTTATTTAACTAATTGCTCACCGCGTCAACCCCTCGGCGTCGTTTGATCGACTATTAAAACGGCCGAGAGCGACCGAGGAGCATTATTATCTTAATTTACTGCACTTGTCATCAGTATAGACTCTGTCCCATATTTTGCATTCCGAGTCGAAAGAGAAGTCTACGAGATGCTTTATAATGCTATTTGTAGTATTCGAGAATAGCTAACATCTTCAATCGAGGCCATATCCTTAAGACGGGTCATGCTACCTTTCCATATTTTAGACGGTTCGGCGCCATTTTGGCAGGCGTTTTTACCGACAATGTTTAGTCAGGGCTGTTTGATCCTTTTTTTTATAAATCAACAGCAGACGCATTGAAATTTTTCTTCCGATTTAAACCGTGATCTTAGAATTTTGTATAGGTAGTATTCATCATAAAGCCTTCCTGAAAAACTGATAGGACCCATAATGGCTATCTCAGCCCCCCTTCTATCCTATTTCAGATGTTAGAAAAAAGGCATTATTTTGATTCGTTATAGTATATATTGATTTTTTGATTAAGTGTTTTGACGCTTAATATATATCGAATCAGTCTCTTCTGATTGTGTTGTTCTATTTGGAATGACCCAATTTGACTAGTGGACACACGAGGCGTATTAATGTTGAGAGTACATTCCATATAGAAATAGTTCAAGTCTGGATTAGCCGAATATCCGCCTACGTGTCATTTGGTAAACTGGATTTTTTATCACCGGCCAAATATCTTGTGCAATCACCTTCCATAAGTCGTTCTTTTTTTATTTACGTCTTAATGTATTTATTACCAGCTATTTATTTGTAGGGTGGAGAAATCTTCAAAGGAGTTTGACTATCTTTTTTGCTCTCCCTCTCTATTTTCTTCGGCGACAAGCTAAAAAGATATTGAATAGTTACAAAGCACCTTTGTACCCAACGTGATGTATACTACCTTTTTGTTTATTTTTTTTACACATGCCAACTAATAACTCACACTCAAAAAAAAGTAAGCAAAACAGCTAAATGGCCGAGAAATTGAAAGGATAGAAAAGATTTTGGAGAAAATTCAATATAGAGGAATGCTTCAGAGAAATTTCAAATTGAAGATTTGATTTACAAGAATGGTTTCCCAAGTAAACTTCAGCAATCAAGTCAACGAATTTTTGTCCAAAATAAGTAGGTTCAAAGTTATAGTGACAACAAATCCAAATCGTAACAATTCCAGAGAGAAGATTAATCCATTCACAAAATATATCAGCTCAAAATAAGTTTAAATCCATGACAAAAGAAAATCCAAGACATCAATTTCAGTTCAAAAATCCGGGAAACATATATCAAGTCCAAAATTTCTATTAGGGTTGTTGAAAAGTGACTTATAAATCCAAATAACAATAATATCACTGTCACTCTTGCAACTCCTACAGAATTAATACAGGTTACGAAACACCTGAAAAGAAGAAAGTCCGATGACGAAATTGTCATTATATTAACAGTGTTATTTAACGGATGTTTGCAAGAACACAATATCTGTGACAAATAGACAAATGCCAACGTCATACTTCTTTATATTACTTTTTTCATGATCTACAATATTTATGAAAGCTTAATCAATATCTTTATTGGTTTTTAGTTTATGAAGTGATTAACCCATATTAACATATATTATATAATACAGTCATCCATAGATTTTTGTCGTAAAATAATAAACTTTGAATGCGACCAAAGTTCAGAGCGAAGTTTTCCGAATTTTGTATCTGTAACATTTGATGTCGGAAGATTATTCATCCAACGTATCCCGTGCATTAAGGAAAAATTTCAACTAGTTTTAGGCTATACTCTAGTTCCGTGAGGTCGGTGGGCAACATATTAGAACCCCTCCAGACAGAGGCTTACCCCTGTCTCTCGTAATATAATTAGTTCCAACAGAAGAATTTAGACATTTCTTCTTACGGTTCTTCTGTGTTTCCTTGTTTATTACTAAACAGAAACGAGAAGCATCTGAGGAACCTAAACAATCGAAAATTATTTGATTAATTGAGACAATTGGTTCTATTCTGCTAGAATGCTTGCATTTCTAGAGATTGACGATTCCTACAAATAATAATAATTATTGTGGTAGTCATTTACCAATGTAATAATAATATTATTAATTATTATTATTAGTTCATTCATTATTATCTATTATTATTATTATTATTATTCCCTTATTATCATTTATTTTAGTTGTAGCAGCATATATGCTTTCTTATTATTATTATTATTATTATTATTATTATTATTGATTATTATTATTATTATTGATTATTATTCAGATTATATTGCTTCCATGATACTATCTGTACTAGGAAGTTCTTGGTAGCATGCCTGTTATGTTATCGTTTTTTCACAATATATATTGTTGTATTATCTGTTCCATCATCTTTCGGAAACTTTTATGCTAGAGTTTTTTTTCTCTGTTCCACTTTCGAGAAATAAAAATTATACTACGATGTTCGATAAACGTTCGGCTATACACCATATTCGGAAATTCAGAAAATACTTATTCAAATAAAAAATTTTATATTTCAAATATTAAAGCAGATTCCATACACAAATAAACTGACGATTAAACTGTTTCAACAGACTATAGAAAGATAAAATTCTCAGGAATTAAAGTTTTATATACGAACGAAGACTTTTTCGTCCCCAAATTCTCATAATAAAACTCGGGTTTTTTGGACATTCGGTAAATATTATATAGCGAGTAAAGCTTATAGAGCTCAATATTAATTTTTTGATTCAGATTGTATACATTATATTATTAATTACTCTGGTCCAGCACGAGGGTTCACTGAGTATTATTATCATATATTATACAGATATGTTTATATTCCACTATTCTATTGCGCCACTTCTTTAGAACTGATACGAGCGAAAAGTGGTACGCGTTGGACGATTAGTTTTGGTAAGCGGGAAGGTAAATGTAGTATGCTGGATCTGGTTCTTCATTAGCCAGCTACCTGGGACTGGGTCACGAATCCCCACATCTATTAGTATATTTACGGTATTATATATATATATACTATATATTATATTATATATATTATATTATATATATTATATATATTACGTATGTATTAGTATATAATATATATGTATCATATAATAATACTATTATATTAGTATATATATATATATAATAGTGATATAATAATATATATTATATTTAATTGATATTGTATATATATATATCAATATTATATATAATTTAATATACTATATATAGTATGAGTATATTATTTTATATTAGGTATGATTATATATTTATATTTATTATATATTTATTATATATATAATTTAGTTTAGTAGTATACTTTATATATATATACTATACTATAGTATATATAGTATATATATATATATCGGTATATATATATATAGTTATATATATATTATATATACTATATTAATATTATATTATTTATTATATAGTATAGTAAGTTATATAATATATATATAATAATATATATTATAGTATATATATTATATTATATTATAGTATGTAGTATATTGATATAATTATTATAGTATATATATCGTACACAGTTTGAGTGCCAAACAATTCAAAATCAACATAAGTGTTGCAATAGACGGCCTTAAAGCTCTTTACATGTCAAAACGAGCACACATTCCTAAATTAAAATTCTCCGATACCAAGTCCATGACTCGCCAAGTAACAATACTTCTATTTTCACAAAGCCAAATCTTGCATGGAAAACCACACGCCGAATAATGCACATATTCTCCTTAAACACCTCTTTCATTAGGCTCAGACAACTCTTTAGAACTCCCTATCCCAAGGGTTGTAATTTTGTTTCGCAAGTCTTCCTAAGAAACCTGTAACAATTCGTTTTCAAACGTTTTTCTGTTTGCATTCCGATCTGGATGACTCAGCATCCGTGAAGGCCGAGCCAACCTCCCTGGGCTCCCTCGAAAAATTCACATAAGCCGACGCTCCCGCAATCGTCTTGCCGCATTTGAACAGTTAGATATCTGATTATCAGTGGTAACAAAGAAGCAGAGTGAAAAGAGATAGTGTGATTGTGTTCAAGGCAAGGAAACAATATTTCCCCAAGTACTTAACCAACCCTGATTATTTATGATAATATATATATATATATATATTATTATATATATATATATAGTATTTATATATATATATATTATGATAATATAGTATATATATATATAATATATATATATAGTATATAGACCTATATTGTATTATACAGTACTATAGTTATAGTTATATGTTATATATGTAATATATATTATATATATTCTATATTATATATATATATTTATTATATATATTCTTATTATATATATATAATATTATAGTATATTATATTTTATATACTATCATATAATATATATATAATTATTAATATATTATATATAATGATATATTAGTATATATATATATTATAGATATCGATATAAGTATATAGTATATATACTTATACTATATATACTATATTACTTATAAATATAATATAATCTAATATGTATATATATTATACTCTTTTTTATAGAATTTTATCTATTGTGAGTATTAATTCAATATTGATTTGTTTCCCTCTAAGGAAAATACAGGGTATTTAAATTTAATGATACGCAAGGCGTATCATATCAACGCTCCATGGGTTTCCTTTAAAGAGGTCTTGTAAATTGGAAGACAGTGGAGTAAATTGTGTATTCTTAAGTATCATTTTTAGTTAGCGGTATTCTAAATTTCTAAATTAATTAAGTTTTATTATTGTAATAACACATTTTATTGCATGACAAAATGTACCTGAAAAATTCCTGCTATATTCAGCATTCATTGGATGTCATAATTTTTTTATAATTACAGTATAATGATTTTGATTGATTTTATATATAATGATTATTCTATATTAATGAATTATATTGTAATTATCAAGAGGTTGGTGAGTTGCGATATTTTATAATTAGTATGATAATTGAGTTTATTATTGATTTATAATATATATATAATTACTATTCCTATGAAATCTATAGCTGTAAATTTACATATGATTAACTTGATTTCTTATTAACTGTTCATAATTGGTGTGTTATTGTATTATTTAAACCATAGATGGGTTGTATCATTGGGGACGCCCCATTTTATTTCGAAATTATCTATTATTTCACAGGTTGTTGTAACGGGCTTGTTGTTACAAGCTTTTGTTTATAATGGACTTTTGTTGTAGAAGACTTTTGTTTGTTTAGAGGACTTAATTGATCCAACCAATAAAGAGTAGAGACAACTAGTTTTTACTCATGATTCCTTGCAAAGGGTGGAGTCGAGCGGAACCCCACCTCATCTTGCGACCTTGCCAGGATGCACATCCACCTTATCTGAGGGACCTCACCAGTGGATGAATTCGAGCGTGGAACTTCAGTAAGCAGCAGACGCAGCGTAGCAAGCCACCCAAACAAAGTCCAACAACCTCCACTAGGAAACCATGTCATGGAAAGAGCCAAGAGGCTATACAAGTAAGCAAATTTTAAAGATAAAGTTCTTTTTAAAATTTTAGAGAGAAAGCTCTCCAATCAACTCAGCCAGTTTTAGAGAGGAAGCCCTCTAATCAAATCAGCCAGGTTTAGAGAGAAAGCTCTCTAGTCAACTCAGCCAGCTTTAGAGAGGAAGCTCTCTACCCAACTCAGCCAGTTTTAGAGAGGAGAGAAGGAAAGTCTCCAGGCAATGGGGCTTATCAGCCAGATTTTGGAGGAAAAAGTCCTCCATCAAAGTTGAAGAGAAAAATTCTTCCCCTCTTCCCCCAGAAAAAGGCATAAAGGCGTGTACACCCGCTAAATAAAAAAGATAATTATTAATATTATTATTTTATTTTATGACAATAATTAAAATGATGAAAGTGAATAAAATTTGTTGTTTAAAGTAAAAGTTATTTTAATTAAGGTAAAGAATATTTTTAATCTTAAGAAACTATTTTTTGCGGGTATGGCCCATCCAATAATTGTCTTTGTGTTTATATATTTTATTGAATTGGTGGGTAAATAGTGTCTGTTATATTACTAATTAATAATGGTTTACAGGTTAAAAAATCAAAATCGTTAGAGTAGTTATGCAAAAATAGTATTATTGAGTCAAATTGAAGAAGAAAAATTCTTCCCCCTTCCCCCAGAAAAAAAAGTCATAAAGGGTGCACCCGCTAATAAAAAAGAAATAATTATAATATTATTATTATTATTATTATGAAATAATTAAAAATATTTTTGCATGCAGGTTTATGTAAAGTAAAAAGTTATTTTATATAAGGTAAAAATATTTTTTAATTTTAAGAAACTATTTCATGCGGGATGGCTATCAATTAAGTGTATATTTTTATATCTTAATTATGTGTGTAAAAAGGTATATTGTAATCAATTGCAGGTAGTAAGTAAAAGGTCATATTTTTTAGCGTAAGTTCGCAAGGGAATTTTTGGGAGGGAAAAAATTTCCAAACTCTTTTTTCCTTTTTCTCCAATATACCTTCTCTTTATTCTAACACTCCAGAAACTTTAGTAAAGTACTAACCCATTTACTATATTTATATATATATAAACTTTATATATATATATATAAAGAGTTTTGCGAAATATAAAGTAGAGGAAGAGAGAGAGAAGAGAAGGAAAGAGAATTGAAGAGAGAAAGGTAAAACCCTAAAATTCTTACTCCCTTATTGGGGAATCTTGCAAGCGACAGTACGCATATGCGACGCGCCTGCGCAGCTCATACAAACATACCACATTTCTACACACATATACACTCGCGCACATAAGCGTAGACACACACAGTTGAAGGGTCCAGGCGCAGTAAAAGAGAGCGAAGGAAGATAGAAAGTAGCAGAAATTGATAAAATGTATATAAATTATATCATGAAATAAAGTACATAGAAATTATTATGTATGATTATTATTTCTTCTAGTTAGAAAGTAGTTAGAACGAAGTAGAAAGAAGGTATATATAGTATATAGATTATATTATATATTATATATATATATTAAGTTAGTACTATATATACGTATAATAAAATATACTTTATTTATGACGTAATCACGCACACTACTATTATATATGTTATCTAATATATATATAATATATATTAAATATATAGTATTTACTATTATAATACCAGAAGTATATAAACGAGTTATGATACTCCCCATAAAATTTCTACCCGATTTTTTAGGACAGGAGACGTATTGCAGCCCAGCTTTGACCCAATACGCTACATTTAACGCTTCAGGCTTCATAATATAACAATACCACATTGTGTCCAGCAGATCGCATAGCACACTCGCTTACATTAATTTTATACGCCCATCCACGTAAATGGTCTACGCAGGTATAAGAGAATTTTAGGAGAGTGTAGGATGAGAAACAGATATAGATATCATAATATTATTAGTATATAGTTGATTTTCTATCATTCCTTGTTCTTCAGTTAGAAATATGTATAGATACCGTTGTTAGACATTAGCGTTTAATAAGTAAGCATAGTATATATATAGTATACATATTTATATGGTATTATATATAGTTATTAATATATGAACGTTTATTTTATTATAATATTTATCATTATATTATATATGTATATATAGTATCTATATCTATATATATAGGGTATATAATTATTATATATTGGTAAATATATATAATTTATAGATACTTAAGCATTTGGGTTTTGCATGAGGGGATAAATAAATAAGGGACCCCCACTGAGAAAATTGACAGGTCAATTTACACGTCTAATAGGGTATTTGGCTGTTGAGGATATAAGCGTTTTTTCTATTTCTAGATAAAAAAGTAAGTTTCACTTTGTGTACATAAATATATGCATCAAGCAGTTTGAAGGTAGGTGATGGTATAGCACTCGTAGCAGTTGCCTTACTTTTAATTTTCAGGCGAAGGGTGCTAGGGATCGAGTTAGCTTAAGCTTTAGCTTGGTAGCAGGCAGTATTAGTCTCTCTTGATTGAATATGTCCCCATTAATCTTCCAAAGAATTCGTATGAGTTACTGAGGGTCTTTGCGGATCTGCCAATATGTTTATCGTCATCTTTAAAGCTATAAACCCACAATATTGGAGATGTGTTTCCTTAGCCTCCGAACTAAAGTTTAACAAGTTCGCGATGTAACACTTGTAAAGATATAATACAGTATTGGAATTGACTGGGATTTCGTTAAGAAATATTTCTAACTGACTAAACGCAGTATACAGGAAATTTGTCTCTGCATACACCATATAGTAGTCGCCTGCATTGAGATCATCACCATCTCCGGCTAAAGCTTCACCTTTAGATATAAATAGTATACCCTTTGGGTCGACGATATAATCACCCGGACTCTAAAACTTAAATTCTAAGGGGATGTCATCACTACTGATGACTGAGTGGGGTCTTGGTTGAAAGCATTGTATTGGCTGTGGAGGATACTAGTCTCCTGTTCTACGCGGTAAATTAAAGAAATTCAGTTCAGGTTCTACAGCAGGCTTGAGAGGAGCCGTGCGCGAGGAAAGGTGCATCTTGACTGTGTGGAGAGCTTCCTAAGAATGGTAAAAATGTTAAATATTTACACTCTTTATATAGCCTTCACGCGTCCGGTTACCTATATATATATATATATATAATAATATATTATATATATATACTATATATATATATATATATTTATTATATATATTATATATTATATATATATATATAAATAGTATATAAACAAGTGTTTGGGGTTGGGAGGGTGGCAGTAAACACTGAATATAAAAAATATTATTTTTATGTAAAATTTTTAACGAATGAAAAAATATCTTTATGCATTTTATTTTTCTTCTTTCTGCGTTTCTTACTCTTCTTCTTACTCTCTTCTCACTTTCTTCTTCCTTCTCTTTTTTTAACTGAGCTCTTCTTTTTCCTAGCACATCCAACCTTTTTTCTACAAACATTAACGTACTTAGTTCGTCTACTTCTTCTCTTGGACCTGTTATTCGGCCGCCGAGCTTCTTCTTTACATCATTCAGCAAATCGTCTGAAGCGTCAGCCGAAAGACGGCGTTTTCTGTGATACCTTTGGATCTTCACTGCTCGCGATATTAGGTAGAGTCTTCAAAACACAGCTTTTGCCGCTTTGTCCGGCCTAAATACTCCCCACCCCTTCTTAACGAGAGTGCAGTACCCCTCTTTAACACTTCGCGCAAAGAAGCCGCCCAGTGCCGTAACCACGCTGCATACTGGCCCTTCGAAGAATCTCGTTTCCCATGACATCATCGACTCTGGGTATTCTAACAGAAAACATTATTTTCTATCTAAAACCTTGACATTGAGAAGCTGAAGTGTGAAATGAACGAAGCAGTTTAATTACACGAACTAAATAAGAGTATGTTACAGAGTTCGTCTAAAGCTATAACAATCATGATAAATAGAAAGTCATTTCTTAAACTAGTGTCCTCTTTCTTCTTACTTGACTTTACAAATCAAGCTTTAAGGGTGCATGCAAATGGTTATTCTTCCGCACTCTATTATGGCTCTTTATAGAACCGATTTGCGACCAACTCTAAGCAAGGGATAGTGGGAATCTATGGGAAGTTATAACCCGGCTCTCTCTAGGGAAAATAATTACAACTCTCAAGCAAAGGGGCTGTAGTCCCCTACATATTGATATGTTACAATATCAGTGTTAAACTATAGCCATCCAGGATGCTTGAGCCAATCTCGGAGGGGATACATACATATGTGTACACCCTAACTTGTTTATCGATTAATTCCTCCTAGATACAAGGATGTTCTACTGAGCGTAATAACCTTTTTAGCATGGCTAGGAATTCGTGCCCGAATGTCAACAAGTTGCATCGCGTTCCATGGACATGCTTCTCTGCCACGGTGATCGTCTGAGAAAAACACCCCTTATCTCTAAAGTTAATGATTCTGGTTTATCCTCCAGTGTGAAATAGTACTTTCTCAGAGGGCTAAATATCTGTGGTTGTTAAACTAAGTTTAGCACAGATACTATTTCGCCAAAAAGCATGTTTAATAACTGAACAATAGCAGGCACCTGGATTAAAATAGCATTTCCTTAGTACGAATGTTTTCATAGGAAATAATCTGTGCCCCTACTGTTTTCTGGCTATAGTCACCTCTATTTCACTTTAATACTCTCTACACAATCCACGCTTCTGTTTAAACCAACATCCAGTTAAGATTTGAGGGGTGTTCTCCATGTCAGTGTTTAATCATTTCCAAAGAGGGCCTACTTCGTTATAAGTCTTTTTAATTCAAGAGGAATTGCTTAACTCCGCGCATAACATCTACCAAACTTCTGGCAGAACAGAGTCATTGAGGCGATGTAAGGCAGGTTGGATAAAGTGGTCCTCCCCCGACATGGTTAGCTTCTGAAAACGCTGATTAAATTATGTCGTAATTCACTGGCTTTTATATCGGGAGTTTAACTAGCAGTGATACCCCCTCCATGCACTCAAAAATTGTTTATTTCTACCCCTACTCAAATCCTAATATTCTTTTCAATTTAATTGCATTACTTCGGGATAAAGAGATATTATAGGATGCTGGGGATAGAGATGACCTCCTTTTATTCTTTTCGCCATGCTAAATCCTCCAATAAGTATAATTTCTAAACGTTCATGTAGGAAATGCCGCTGTGTTATGAAATTTTTGAAACACTTCTACTGACATCCTGATTCATAGCCTTTCTAAACCTTTTCCTCGCCACCCGGAGGAACTCTCACATTAACCCACCCACGTTATCACCTAAATTATGGTTAAGATTCCTACCCCTTCAGTGTATGCTATTGTTGTGGTTCACGGATTTTGTATATCTATTTCTAAATTTATATTTTCTGTTTCTATGAATTAATAAATAAGTAAGCAAGATTGGTAATACGGAGGTTGTAAGAATGTATTTGATGGTGAAATACCGATGATTCTCTTTTGATTAGTGCGGGTTGACTTCTTTCAACTGTAGCTAGGTATATTTACTGAATAATGTGTTGTAAAAATTCCATATTCCATTACTCTTTAAATGAATTCGTTAGAATTTCTGGGCGAATCCATAGATAGTTCGCCCCTTTTTCATACGTCCTTACATCCTTAGCCACTCATATCGAGCTCTTTGAATTTCTCAAGGCGTTGTGTTAACCCTAAGCGGATTTTAATCGAGTAAGCCTTAACCCTAAATATTTAATTACTTCAGTTATAAGTAAAAATAGGTTGATACCTATTGTGATGCAACAACTATTTAACATCCAGACAAGTCCAATTGCCAAACACTAGCGAGGTACGGGTGGCAATGGTTTTCTGGTGTTGTGGGAATTTTTGTACTAGGACGGTGGTTTACGGTGAGTGAATAATCTCGAAGAGTGCTCTGTTCTTTTTTCTCAATGTTAGGAAACCTTGATGCAAACCTTGTGAACCCTATAGCTATTAGTGTGGCATAGGGAGGGTCAACCGGTCGCGTGCACCTAGATAATGGACAAAATAAGTAAATTCCAGTTGTATTAATTAATATATATACTGATATTATAATATATACTATATAATACTTATAATATATCACCTATATATATTATAATATAGTAGGATAAGTAGTTATTAATAATTACGTATATGATATATATATATATATATTATTATATATACATATATATATATATATTACTATATATATATATATATATATATATAATTATATATAATATATAGTATATGGTGATAGATAGGTTTTACATTGTTAGATTATTATATATATATATATATATATTATATAGTTTGATAGTGGATATATATAAATCCCTATAAGAAGGGTTAAGAAAAATGTTAGCAATGGGCAAAATATTATTTACATATTATTATTATTATTTTATTATTATTCATTACTTATTGATTATTATTATTATTATTTTATTATATTATTAATTATTATTATTATTATTATTATTATATTATTATCATTATTATTATTATTATATTATCATCTATTATTATTTTTATTTTATTATTATTATATTATTATTTGTTATTATTATTATATATTATGATTATGATTATTAGTATTGATTTTATTATTATTATAATTATTATTACTTATTTTATTATTATTATATTTATTATTTATTATATATTATATTATATCATTTTTTATTTTATGTTTTATTATTATATTATATTATCATTATGACTTATTATTATTATGTTATTAATACATTATTATTTATTATTATTATTATTATTAATTATTAATATTTACAAGATTTGACTGCAAAAATATAATGAATAAACATAAAATTTACATTAGAAATATCGTCCACACCACACACACAACACACACACACACACATATTAAAATATAATATTATATATCTATAGTATGTAGTATGGTTTTAAAGACACATCATACGCACTATATATATAATTATTAATATATGTATATATATATATATATAGTATATAAAGAAAGTTAATATATATTATGATATTTATATATCTTATATATATATATTATATATATAGAATATTATAGTATATATATTATAATAATATATATAGAGTATATTATATAATATATATATATATATATTATATATAATATTAAATATAAAATATAATATATAATTATATATATATATTCTTTATATTATTATAATATAATATATATATATAATAATATATAGATATAATATAATAATAATATATATACTTATATTATATATATATATAATTACTGTACTATATATATATTAGTTAACCCACATTTTACTTTATTCGAGATATTATTATAATTTAAAAGCATCTTATAAAAGCTTGGGTGTTTTGTCAATTATATGTTTTCTGTCTTTACGTCCATCACCGGTAATATACAGATGTAAAACTTCGCAGCTGAGAATCTTCAGTTTTGGTGCGTTTTCATATACCTCTCTCCTTTTAATGCGCAAGTGTGCCAAATGGTAAGTTAAACGTTTAAAACATCGATAGTTTCGACAATGGAAGTGAAGTGTGCCAGGGTGAATAAACAAAACTCTGGAAAGGACTTCTGCACGATCTCGAGGAATGTGCTGTATCAAGAGGTCCGTCTAGCTCTATGAACATCGCATGTACGTGAACCCTTCCTCAGAACTCTGTTTTTCATCTTGATGAAGAGTTCGAGATCTTCTTTTTCCAGAAAATAGTAGAGCAATGGTATTGTTGGTGGGAAACACCTTGATGCTATTCTGCACCACCAAGATCCCCACACTGATACAGATTTACATAACGATCACCTGTGGCTTTCTCTCTTAAAACGTAAGGAAACATGACACAAGTGATAGTTGTTACAACACTCAAAGGACCCGAAGTCGAATGATATAAGTGGTTTTAACTACGGCAGACTTCTCTAACAACGTGGTTACGCTGTGAGACTTCTGCCCATCACTGACAATTATCGTAATCATTCCTAGCACGTTCGTACTCTAATATTTTGCTACTCTTGAGAAGTTGGGGCGTGAGCGATAGTTATAATTATTTATCCATCGATGTGGGTTGCAAGCGTTCTGATAATGTAATGTGGAAAGTATAGTGAAATCACAGTGCCTGATATTTTTTAGGTCTTTGCAAGGCGCGATATGATTCTTATCTCCAGATCTGTGTACATCAAGCGTTCCATGATGGATCTGAAATAGCATAATGGTTTTACAGTCGAAAGGCCAGCACGCTCTTGTTAAATTTATCTGCTTCTTTCCTGTTTTATCGGATATGGTTTTAATTGTGTGTGTGTTCTCCTTTTGATCCAATGAGCCCCGTGCAGGGCTGTGGAACTGGAAGTGTAGTAGGGGAGGAAGGGGGTGGGGAATGATTTAATCACAAAGGTCGGTAATCTTTGTTTGATATATTCA
>JABUQX010042276.1:32500-50683 GCA_015478945.1 Trachelipus rathkii | reverse complement strand
GGGCCACATTATATATATATAATATATTATATATATATATATACTATTAATTATATATATATATAGGGAGTATATATATATATAATATACTATTATATAATATTAATATATGTAGTTTTAAAACATTTATTGAAAGGTCGTACCCCACGGGAGCAATTCCTAATCCCCTACCTTATCTCAACTACTTAATTCACTGCCAGACCCTACCACAAGACAAACAAACAATACAAAAAATAACAACCTACGCTGATGATATCACCATAACCACCACACACCAGACCTCAGCATTACAGCAACTAGTCTACCCACAATATACATCAATCTAAATTCAAACTTGGTGGGGGGAGGGAAAATCCGGATATTTTTAATTAGGGGGCATGTCGTGCGATCACCTAATAATCATTCTATTACTCTTAAATCACAAGCTTGACCCAACGTCTGCTCAACGTACTCAAAATCTTCATTTAAAAACGTCCACTATTACCCAATTTTAAACAAACACCCAAAATCTTTGAGTAACACTGGACACACACTTGACTTTCACAAAATGCATAGAGAACAGTACATATTCGCAAACAGAAATAAACATTACTAAGAACCATAGCCGACCACTTACATCAATCATAACTTAAACAGATATTCACCCAGCAATACAAAGAAACATCCGCCCCCAACACTAACTACGCCTCATGAAGTGTAGGCACCCATTCTTAACCAAGGTAACATAAGAAAACTACAAGCAGACTCAAAATAAAAGAACTCAGAATTTATAACAGGAGCACATCTACAACACGCCCAACACACCTAAATGAAGAGTAAACAAAAAAATAGCCATAGACAGAACACTTAGAATGATAGCACTCAGTTCTACGCTAAAACACAAATACCACAACACCCATGCTACACTGCACTTTTCAACCCCATTAATTCACAGGTTAAAACAACCACCATCCTCTTCCGGCCACTATTATGACAAGACACTATTCTGAATAACATTCTAACCTCTCTCATATAACAACATCTATACACGTAAACAAATTACACCACACAACCACAACACAACACACCACACACCACACACACACACACACACACCACACAACAACTAACGAAAATTAATTTAAGAACGACAACCAACATTATATTACTAACACTCATCCTTCAGAAATAGCACCCGGAATTCAATCTTTCTTCCAATAACCACTCAGTCATCTTTGCAGCCACCACCCAAACTCTGCAACATTCACAATAATGTTTCAACCTTTAACCAAACACCTTCAAACATAGCTGCACAAGATTGTAACCGGGGGCCCGGAAACGTGTGTTTCAGAAACATTTCCTATCCAAACTGTCCCCTTAACCAACATCTAAGAAGATTAATCTGGGAAAAAAAAATTTCTGCCCTGGAGGTAGTGACCACTACTAAAACTCAGGGTTGCCAGGGTGTGAAAAAAGTAAAGGTAAAAGTGTGCTATATATATATTATATTATATTATATAATATATATCTATAATATATATATAATATATATATATATATATATATATAATATATATATATTATAATTATTATTATATATATTATATAATATTATTATATATATTATAAAGAACTAATTAAATAAAAGTTTTAGTTACATAAAAAATCTGTTATAATTAACTTTAAAAAAAATTTTTTTTATACTTTTGGGTTTTGATAAAAAATATTTTTTATGATTTTATTTGGACTGATAAATTAAAATATAACATACAAATAGATAGATAGATAGATAGATAGATAGATAGATAGATAGATAGATAGAGATAGATAGATAGATAGATGAGATAGATTAGATAGAGTAGATCAGAAAATTATATGGCAGAGCGTATTGATAGATATATAAAATTAGTAGTCTCTTTCAGATATGTTTAGCAATCAATTTTCTAGAGTAGATATATTAAGATAGATAGATAAATAATAGATAGATAAAATAAAGAGATACCAATAATTTAACATAAATATACAAATCGTATATATTAAAACATTTTATTTAAATACATATTTTTCCACAAAGTTTTTGTAAAAGTTGTTAAAGATACCTTCAGTCCGCCTTCTTTCAAATACCGCAACATACATTAATTAAAATTTTACATTACGATATTATAGAACTTTTAGCTCTAATTCCCAATTGGAAAGACTTTAATTTTAGTTTTGTGTTACTTACAATTTTCATTAAGAGTTCAATGTATTTTAATTTTTTAAATAGGATGAAATTATAATTTTTCATATATATTAGAATATTAATATATATATATTATTATAATATTTAGAATATATTATATATATATATTATTATTATATATATATATATTTATTATATATTTATAATATATATATATATATATATATATATATATATATATATAATATTGTTAGAAGAATCTGATATTTTTTAATTTTTTTTAAATATTTTGTGCTATATCGTTAGTAAATAGCATATATATTAATATTTAGTGACAAATAAATGATGAATGCATGAAAATAATTATAAAATATAGTTTCAGACAGTAAGTCGGTAATAATAATCCTATTCAATACTTAAGATGTCGCATACATTTTTAGCTTATGTAAATATGGTTTTAAAAAGGAAAAATTTGGAGGCCTTTTATTAACATTACTTTTTTCACGTTCGTTTTTTGAAAACGTTGTCCTTTACATTTTTTCTCTTCATTACGGGATCATTTTACAAACTTTTCAAATAAGTTTCATGAAAAATTCAGAGCAAATAAACTGGTGTCTCTATAATTGATAAATTCCTCCATTTAGACGATGGTGAATATATATGAAATTTGGAGGCTATTTTTATATTCTTTTGTCTTCGCCTTTTTCACCCATCCTCCTGTAGGCAGATGCACCAAGGTGATCTGTCTTGCCTCGAAGTTCTCCTAATCGCCGATTGATCCAAATGGGAGGGGGGGGGGGGGAAACTCTTTTCCTCCTCACCTTCCCATGGTCAAACCTCCCTTTCCACCCGCTCCTCAACCACTATCCCTCAACCTCCTCCCTTGGGCTCCCCTATTCTTCTCCTTTTACCCCTCTGTGTTGCCACTCATTAATACGCTTTTCGCAACACTATTTGCATTCCGACCCTCGCTCAATGTCCGAACCCATCTCAACTGCCCTTCTCCACCAGATTCCAAATTAAATCTCCACTTCCAACATCTGCTCTCACTTCCTTGTCATTCAGCCAATCATAATATTTCCTTCCATTAACGAATCATAATACTTTCATTTTTGACACTGACGCAATATTATGATATATATATATATATTATATATATATATATATAATATAGTTATATATATATATATTCATAGTATATATATATATACATGAATATATATATATATATAGTATATATATATATATATATAATATATATATATTTATATATATATTATAATATATATATATATATTATATAATATTTCATCTTCATTACTAAAAAATGGTTTAAAAAATAAATTGAAATAAAAAATGGAAAAATATTTTTAAACCAATCGTCAACCAGCTAAAAGGGAAGCAAAAAAACATAAAAAGGATAAAAATAAAAGAAAAGCCACGTTTCAAGATGTTCAACTGTGTTGAATTTTCATAACATTATTTATATGTAAGAGAAAAGATTTTTATATATGATGACAATTATAAGATAAATAGTAATGATTAATGTATATATATATATATATATTATATATATTATTATATATATTATATATATATATTATATTATATAATATATATAGTATATATATAATATATATATAATTATATATATATATAATATATAATATTTATATATATTATATATATATATATATATATATATATATATATATAACCATCTAGCATATTATTATTATTATTATTATTATTATATTATTATTATTATTATTATTATTATTTTATTATTATTATTATATTATTATATATTATTATTATCTTGTCCTATGATGCACCTCATGAAAGTCGGGGATATTTATTTATTTATTATTATTTATTTATTTTATTATTATTATTATTATTATTAGTTAAATTTATTTATTATTATTGTATTATTATATTATTATTATTATATTATATTATTATATATTTCAATTCTTATATTATATCCAATGTACTCCAAATTGGAATTATTTAATTATTTTATATTTACCCCTCAGGTGAGAAAGAGTCAGGGTCTAAATACAAAGTCCCTTAACAAAAAATTGGAAAAAATATTTTCGATTTCAGATTAAAGGGTAACATGACCCAATAACACGATGCATAAAAGCTCCTAGATAGATCCAGCCCTTTACTAGGGCTCGTATAAATGGACTACGAGTACTGTAGATCTGTGACGCATACTCCATACAAGGGCGAATAGCGCCTGTATACTGTACTAGCAACTGGGGTGTTGTAAATACATTCTGAAGGAGCATCAGAATAACAAATCTCATGTTATATTTTAAAGAAAGATCTTGAGAGAGGAAATATGATATGAATTATAAGGACAGACGAAAATATGGGATTTACATAGTTTATCGAAACATTATAATTGTGTGGGGAGATATATATTCGAGCTAATAATAAACGAACTGAAGGTGCCTTTTGATCATCTTGAAAAACTATTAGTTTTTTCTCCGTCCATATAAATCTACGACGGAAACATAGTCAGCTGCGTTCCAAGGGCTACCAATCCTAACATCTCTATATAATTACGAAGGAAATCGATTATTTGATATGATGAGAGGAACGATTTTATTACTCCTAGAAATCAACAATGAAAGGTGAAGTTGTCTTCATGCGAGTGAAGATTTGATAACAAGAGAGGGGGAAGATCATTAATAAAAGGTTAAAAAGAGTTCAGGAATAGGATAGAACATTTTCGAGAGCATAACTCGTTAAGGATAGAGTTTAAAGCAATAGGTTCATATTTTAACCTTTTTTAGGTGTGTTTTTGTTAGCGCCCCCACTTTAACTGTTGTATTGTCCCCCCAACGGCCCCTTCAATATGGGAGAGGCAGAAATATGACTAAATTTTATTAAACATGGATGATAAAATAATTTACTTACTTTTAAAAATGGAAGGTATAAGATTTTAAAATTACCTTTGACTAATTACCAAGGTTTTTATCGATAGCACTGATATGCTTATTTAAACGAAATCTTTATTATCAAATGTCCTCTCAGTGTGTATTCGGTTCCTTTTTTATTTAAGCAAATAATAACAGATACTGATCATATATAATTAAACTTGCTACGTGAGATGAATAATTTGCATTTTATTATGTTAGCTCACCGACCACTTCAGCGCCCCCTAGAGTTTACTGTCCACTTAAGGAAGCACAGCGCCCACCAGGTGGCGCTATCGCCCAGGTTTAAAATGAACCTATGATTAAAGCAAAGGGTCTCCAAAACATTTTAGCGCCTTAAGGGGCACAGAGGACTGCCTTCAACTTAAGTTCCCAAGTTCCAAGACTAGGTAGGTCATCATTACCTAAGTTTTGTAATTCGAGAGACAAGTGAGATCCTGAAAATGCGAAATTAGTGAGACTAGTTTGTTCTTTTGTGAACTATAGTTTATTAGTGAAAATACAGTGTGTTTAATTGACTATTTAATTTAATTAAAATTGTTCTTAAGAGATAAAGACCAAGTGAATTCTACGAGCGGGCCGCCGATTACTGAAGTCGCGCGCCTGTCTTGCCCCACGCAGGGGCTTTCGTTTTGAAAAACCACTGCTATACAGCGACAGACGACTAAAGTGCGTCTTACATTGCCTCAGAAGACTAAAAAACCTATTTTGTCTTCGTAAAAACATTTTCCTTATTTAAAATCCTTACTGACAATAAATTCCTTTTTCTTTTATATCTCAAATTATTTTCCTCTTTGCCAAAATTTCTATATACATCTTAGGATTCTTTTTACTCACTGTCAAACTTCAAATTAGCTTTTTTTTTTACGATATGAGATATATGCATTTCATTGTATGTGATGTGTGTGTGTATGTGTAGGTATATTGTATATTGTGTGTATGTGGTTATAGTATATAAGGGAAAGAACTCTTAAGACCGAATCCTCAAATTTAGGTTTTACGTAATTCTATTCTCAAAAAAAACGTTAAAAAAAAATAATAAAATATTATAAATATTTACATAAATTTAAAATAAATTTATTTTTTATATGAATAAATTAAATAAAAAGAATAAATAAATAGACCATTAATGTTCTGTTCCTAAAACAATAAGAATGTACTTAAGCGAAAAATAGTAAAAGATAATAAGTGGGTTTGGAAGTGTGTGGCAAGCAGGCCTGATTATGAAACATTACTCTATTATAACCATTCGTAGAGTCTGATTTTGATTTTTATTGTCTCCGTGCATTTTTGTTCTGCCTTTAGTATTATTATAGATATATTTACATAAACCATTGCTTTCTCCTAAGATGAATCCTTCCTTCGGTTAGAAGCCGATCTGCCCTCGGGAACCTGCCGTAATATAAAATGTCCCCTTCAAAAGAAAATAGATACTTTTGGAGCTTGGGTGGGAAGTGGGCTATCAGTGCTGGGGAAGGGGGGGAAATGGGGAAGATGGAAACGGGGCTTCCTTTCTTCTTCTCTTTTGCGCCTTTTTAGGGAGGTAAGAAACCAGCTTAGGGGAGGGAGGGTAAGGGGGATATTCATCATTCGGGTTTGACAACATTTATTTCTGTTACGTGATAAAACCACAATATATTATCAAAATATATTAGACAAAAAACACACCCTAGATGAAGAGGTTATAAAATATCTAACAATAACACGCACAGAACATACGTAGGAGTTCACACACACATGCACGCACGCGCCTTACACACACACACCACTCACGACACTCACACACAATTCCTCACATTACACAATCATATCACACGCACGCACGCACCGCACGTACGCACGCACGAAAAACGACGCAACATACACACACATACACACACCACACACAGTATAATATTAATATATATATATATATATATATATAATATATATATATATATATATATATATATATATATATATTATATATATATATATATATATATGATATATAATATATATATAATTATATATATTCGACGGTTTGAACGGGAAGAAGAAAAGAGTTAAGGGACCACTTTGAAACACTCATTTTAACACTTAGGAGCAAGTATAAAAATTTAAAAGTTTATGATTTATTTTGTTATTTAAGTTTTTTTTTCTTTCTTGTGGATTTACTTAAGCTTCCAAAAATTCGACGTCGAAGAGCTGAAAATTCTCCCCATTCGATAGGAGCGAAAATTTTTTTTAAACTAGTGATAAAATAACAATTTATGAAAATAATAATCGCCTTACCCCTTCTTCAGTCATCAGTTGTATATATATATATTTATATATATATATAATTATATATATATATATATATATATATATATATAATATATATTATATATATATATATATAATATATATAATATATGGGCGTATGCAAAGGGGTTGTGTGGCACTTGCCCCCCCCAAATCTTGGCGAAATAAAAATCTGAACCTATATGTGCTTGCCAGACGACGTTTTAAAGGGTTTAGGAAAAAAAACTGAAAAGATACATCCAATCGATTAGATACTGAAGGTAAGTAATTACTAATACTAACGTATTATAGAACATACATTGATAATAGTTTTAATTGGTTTCATTTTCATGTTCTAGTTTGGCTTGGAGGTCAACTAGCTGTGTGCTTTTAGACAGTATTCTCTGCTGGAAGCTCTCAGTATGTCGATAGCATTTAAGCGGCTGAAAAATATTAAATATATAATAATATATATATATATATATTATATATATATATATATATATATATATATATATATATATATATATATATATATATATTATATATATATATATATAATTATATATATATTAAATGTATATAATATATATATATATATATACTATATATATATATATATATATTCTTTAATATAGGTATAATTAATATATATATTAATATAATAATATATATTATATATAGTATATCACTCAACCTTTGCCCCCCTAAATGAAATACCTTCACTTACGCCAAATATATATATATAATATATTATATAATATATATATATATATATATATATATATAATATATATATTATATATATATATATATATTTATTTATATAATATATATAATATAACTTATATATATATATTAGTATATATTATATATATATATATATTATAATATATTATTTATTATATAATATATATATAATATAGTATATATAATATAATATAGATATATAAATATATATTATATATATAATATATATATATAATATATAATATATATATATATATATATATATATAATATATGGGTCTTATTATTATTATTATTATTTATTATTATATTATTATTATTGTATTATTTGATTATTATTATTATATATTATTATTATTATTATTTTATTATATTATTATTATTATTATATAGTAATATCGTAATCAGAGGCGAATAAAAATCTAAGTATTTCTTGTCCTTTTTTTATAATCCTCATTTTCTAACCTACGAAAACTTTAATTACTTTTAAATTTAAACTAATTAACCTTTTAATATTATATTAATATTTAATATTTAATATTTAATTAAGAATATTTAATATTTTAATATTTTAATTTAAAGAATCTAAAATCCTGCCGAATCAAAAGCTACTTTCGTTGTTGAAAACCCTTCCGGAATTTCTAAAAAAGTAAAAAGATAATTTTTTATTGTAATTTTTTATTTTATTATTTTTATTTGTTTATATATTTATAAACTAAGATAAAAATTAAAACAAATAAAAATTTAAATTAAATTTAAAAAAAAAAAGCGCTGCCAAAAGTTTTGTTCCTCCACATATTTAAATTTAAAATAATTTATCATAACGATATTAGATTTTAATGAAATTTATATGAAATATTTAAAATGAGCTGAAAAGAAAAAAAAACGTTAAAAAAAATCGAGAAATGAGTCTGAAAAAAGTTATGCAGTATACAAATTTCATATTTGAAACATGTAAAGGTAATCTCACTGCCATATCCTTCTTTTCTTGAAACAATTTAATTGATTTAATCCTCGTTGTTAAAGCAATATTTGATTCCAATTTTCTCTTTCATTTCACTCACGGGTCGAAGCTACAGAAAAATGTTTGTGACCATGTATTTGCAATCGTGGGCTCGATGAATTTTATTAATTTTTTTGTAATTAAAAGCATTCTGGTAAAAAAAAATTATTTTATTTTAACGTATTTTGCGCTATTGCAAGTTTTTTTTGGTTTGATCTCCCAGTTGTTTTTCATCTCTCTCTCTCTCTCTCTCTCTCTCTCTCTCTCTCTCTCTCTCTCTCTCTCTCTCTCTCTCTCTCTCTCTCTCTCTTCTCTTCTCCCCGGTGATTTTCAATACGAATTTCCTTTAATTAAAAAACATATTTCTGATTGATTTTTCCGCAAGTTCATTTTAAATTCGGCGGTAGGATCTTTGAATTCAAAAAGGCCCTTTTAATTAAATATTAGTAAAACTGTTTAGCATTTTTATTTAATATTCATTCTTAATTAATCTTTTAATTTAACATTTAACTTTAAGTGTAACTTTATAACCCTTTAACAAATCCCTATCACTCCGGATGTTAAATGAAAAAAAGTGAGAAAATGAAATTAAAGAAACAAAGAAATTAAACATTTCTGCACGTTTGAACTATTACAAAATTTCATTTGAAAATTATAATTAAGTAAATATATGAAAGGAGATCTCCAACTTACTTTACAAGAGTTTTAATTAAAAATTCAAACTTTTGTTAAGTTAATTTTCCGCTCTGCATGAATGCTTGCTGTCACCTCGTTAAGATCAGCTTTTATTTTTTACATACACAGAAATTTAACAAGGTACACGTATGATATGCTTGTGTGTTTATTTATACTTGTAAGATTTTCTTTAAAAGGATTTTTTTGTATGTTTTTGCAAAATATGTTTTCAAGAATATAATAAAGCGGAAATGCAAAAACTAGTTTTTATAAAAACGAAGTCATACTTATGATGTTTTTCAAGTGAAGGCGCAAAAAAGTTAAAACAGTTGAATAATACTTTTTTATATTGAAAAAAAACAAAAAAAAACTCATATAACAAGTGAATCTTCATATTTATAAGCGCATGAAAAGTTGAATGATTTTGGACACTATTGGAAACAAATAATTTTTGAAATATTTTGAATACAAATATAGCAAATATTCCACCTTACATAGATTAACGTAATGACAGTGAAAAACCTTTAGACGGAATCGAATTTTCGAATGCGAATTTGGATATGAATAAATAATAAAATATTTACTCACTGATTACGAAATCTGTTTTAGTTTTTGAAAAATTAACCTGACGTAGCTTATCCTGAACTAGCAAAATTAAACCTAACAAAAATTTAAATCAAATTAATACTGCTTCATCTAAATAAAAATCAATTCACTAAGATTTTCAATAAAATTGCAAAATTTAATTTATTTTACTTATTTGATAGAAGTGAAATTGTATATTTTTTATTATGTCTTATCTTGAAACAAAATTTTATTTCTTTAAATTTAAAACAAATACTGTACAATTCATGCTATAAGTATTGAATAATTACTACTCATTTCAATCATTCTGTATCTACCATACGTAATCTAGGTAAGTTGATGATACACCCACGTATATCTAAGAAAACAATACAAATGATACATGAGCCATAAATGTGAAAGATACTTTGATTGTCTTCTGTCCCAAAAATACATCAAAGCATGCTATAATGCAATCATTGAATGATCATTTAAAAATGATTGATTTGTTGCTGAATTTATGTTGTTAATTGCCATGCCGCTTAACAATCATCGCAACGGGTGCCGTGGACGCAGATCTCGGGTAGCACGTAGACAGATGTGAGATGTTCCTCGCAAAGGATCTTGGTGATTAAGCAATCTGGTGATCGCCCTGGGGTGGCCCACGTGCCTAAGGCCCTCACCGGCTCTACCGTCCCCAACATCCACTCGGTTAGGAAAGGGTTGTTGGTCCAAAGATTGGTCGATGCCACGGCAAGTTGTGTTAGAATGGTGCTGCTGGTAGCTCCATCGCTGCTGATTCTAAAAGAATTGTTCGTGTCGGACGGTTATGCGGTAGCGACCTCAGGGTAGACTAAGAGTAAGGGTCTGCAGATCATTAGGTTTCATCGGTGACAATCATGCAAGAAGACTGCCAATAATTCCTCGCTCCGTAGTCCACTCCATGATCCTCCGGTTGTGGGCCTGGCATGGTGTCCCACCTGTCAATCCAACGTGATTGTTAATTCTCGAACCGAAGTAGAACATGAGTTATGGTCCGGTTCACCTGGCATTCAATGAGAAATAGGCTTCATACTGAACAAAGATTGACGTGAATTCATCCAATGTGAGCAATACCATCAATCACCATTCCATCCGCCTTATTACTGAGCTCATCACCTGCGATGCAGTAGAGCTGCGACAAGAGTGTATATGGTAGGGTGAAATTAATACATTGTGTGAATAAGATGGACTGAATGAGTTGCTTGATGTTTATCCCTGGCTTCACCTCTCTGCGACTGGTTTTACCAGGACTTTCAAAACATTTGCCGAAAACCTATAGTGAATGTTGCTCTTCAAGTGTGCAAACTGGTCGCCCACGATCGCGACAGTCAGCAAGCTGAGTGCCAGTTCTTGGAGAGAGTTTGAATTGAAGACGTGTCCTAAACAGAGGTATTGCCTTTAATGGTGTTCTCTCAGGGTGTGGTTGCTGTTGAAGTTCATGCAGCTACTGAGGTCGGTGCGTATCCCATTCGTCTAAGTGCAAGACTGAAACAAGTTGAGCTCTTTTCTTCTAGCTTATCGTTGTCAGTCAAGTCATGCAATCTGAGAGGCAGAAAATAATGCCGTCAAAACATTTTTTCGAAAAACCGTGTAGGGTGCCGACTTTTGGGACACCCCTCTCTCTCTCTTCTCTCTCTCCTCTTCTCTTCCCCTCTCTTTCTTCCTCTCTCGTCGTCTCCTCTTCTCTCTCTCGTTCTCTCTTCTCTCACTGTCGTTATATAATATTAAGATATACTATATATATATATATTAGTATATATAACTATATATATAAGTATTATATATATTATATAAGTCTATATATGACTATATATAAAACTTACTTGGTAGCCTCCCACTCCCATTCTAAAAGATGCGAGAGATCACGAGATATTTTGCTACCACAGCGGCTGATAAAGCAAGTGTATCGATGTTGCGTCTGAAGTCCGTTAAGTCTAAGAAGTCTAGAAAGAGATGTTGTGTGTCGTCATATGATAGGGAGGAACATCTCCGACAGTTGGGGGTTTGAGCGTTATGATTTTAAATTTATATTCCTGAAAGGAGGATGGTGCCAAGAGCGGAAAAGGAATAATATTACTTTGTTTTGATGTTCTTTGGTTTGGCTTGGTCTGTATTGGACATTTCGGAAGGACATGCTTGAAGAACGAAGTTATGAGTATAAGCGGTGAGCGTTCTTTGGGTTAATGGGATGTGGATGTGTCGGGGGGCGAGGGGGTGGGAGTGTGTCGTATGTTAGAGTAGTATAATCCTAGTGTACTAGTGTGATTTTTTCCTTCTTGGTACAAGGGGTGATCTGCTGAGAAAGATTTATAGGGAGAATTTTTGTTGTTGTTTGTAACTAGTGGATGGGTGTGGATGGGAAGCAACCTGTTATCATTCTCAGAGCTTTACTTTGTGCTGCTTCTATTTTTTGGATATTGGACTGTAATATTGTGGGTGCCCAAGCGGTTGGTGCGTAGTTCAAGATAGGACAGAGATATTCCCTGTATAATATGATGATGGTTTGTTTGTGTAAGCCAAAATTTGCTCTTGTGAGTGTTTTCACCGAGTTTAATTTAAGTGTGGCTCCTGAGGTAATATTGTTAATGTGTGGATTTGAATGTTATATGTGTATCGAAGGTCAAGCCTAAAACGGTGAGTTGTTTGATAAGAAGGAGTCGATTGTTTGAATGGGAAACTGTTGTATGGATTTTTGATTCTCTTCTATCAGGTGTAAGTAGAGTGACAGAAGATTTATGAGGTCAAGCAGTCATTCAGTTTGTTACAATTGTTCCAGTTGGTTCATATAATGTTGTAGTTCTCTGCTTGCTGTATTTACAGAGGAGTTTTGTTCTGTGATTATTAGGTAGCCTGCATAGCTATTGATTTTTATAGAGGGAGATGTGGGATGTAATAGGTCATGCATAAAGTGATTACTGAATGTTGGTGATTGGATGGATCCCTTGGGACTCAATTATATAAATTTTATGTGCGGAAAGTGTAGCATCATTGTATGACTCTAGCTACATGATCGGATTTTTGGTATTTATTTTCTGGTAATTGATGCTTATTTCGGTGTTTAATATTTTGTCTATTAGGAAGTAACCTGGGACTGTATCAAATGTTTGTTGGTGTCTATTGCTATAAGAAGAGTAAGGGCAGGTGGAGGTGTTTGTCTAAAACCCGTGAGAATATTTAGTGCTAAGTCGGTTAGTAGTGTGGTGGTGAGGTGTTTTTGTCTATATCCATGTTTTGTCCATGTTGTGAATCTGCGGAGATTTTATTTAAGATTAATCTTCCAAGTGCTCTGAATATTGTAGAGAGCAAAGAAATAGGCCTATAAAAGGATGGATTGTTGAGTGGTTTGTTTGATTTTAGTATTGGCATTATATGTGCATGTTTCCAGAATGGAGGGATTGTGTTGCATTGCAATGATACATTGAACATGTGGGCTAATACTGTAATGGTTTGATTCCCAGGTGTTTGAGATGAAAATTTGATATTTTATCTGGTCTTTTCTTCGGCTTGTGAGTTTTTGTGAAGTTTTTGATGGTGTTGATGGTGACTTCTGAGGTTCTTTTTTAATCTTTCAAGATGTTTAATTGTTGTTATTCTATTAGAGGGGATTGTTGGTTTGTGACTCGTTTTAGAATAGTCAGACAGACATAATATTACATTGATTTTTTGGGCTTAAGATTTTATTGTTTTGTTTACAGATGACTTCGTAGGAGGGGAGGGAGGTTGTGTTTGTGGTGTTGGGCGGGTTGGGGTTGGGTTATTTGTGATGTGTAGATTTTTTTTATTGTTCGGAACATTTTTTTTATATTGGTTTTATGGTTTAGTGTTTTTGTGTACTGTTGCCAATCCTTATTCTTATTTGAAATGATTAGGTCAATTATTCTATTGTTAAGATCGGTGATTGGCTTTATTTGATCTCGATTTGTGGGAGGGAATTTCTTTGGTTTAATTAGGGTGTCGATTTCTGGTGAGAAGTTGGGATTAAGATGTTTGCGGTAGCCCTGGCGGACAATTAAAGAATGCATTTAGCGGTTAAGCCGGCTGGCGGATGATTAGTATTTTTGAATACTTTTAGGATTGGTTTTGGGTTGTAAGTTCTATAAAATGTGCTCCGATATAGTATAAATGTGAAAGAAAGATTCTGAATGTCAGTCTCATCACTTGGAAGGATTCGTAGACATATTGTTCAATAGCAGACAAGAACATGATGTGAAAGTTTATAAGTTATAATCAACATAATAATGTTCTTCCAAGAAAGATCAGAAAATAGATAGATAACGCTCGTGAAGTGTTTGATGACAAGAAGTTGATAGCGAGTCCGACGGATGTGTAGTAGGGTGTTTGATGAATTGTGATGAGATCGGAGGAGAGAGAGAGAGAGAGAGAGAGAGAGAGAGAGAGAGAGAGAGAGAGAGAGAGAGGAGAGAGAGAGAGAGAGAGAGAGAGAGAGAGAGAGAGAGAGAGAGACAGACAGACAGAGAACTCAGGGATGTATGCCAAGTTGAAGTGATTGAATTTGAGTTGAGCAGAAGAATATGTAAGGGGGGGGATGTGGAGTTCTGATTATGCTGGCATGGTTGTCTGGCTAGTTGGTTTCTGTTATTGAAAATACTGAGTGAGTGTAAGTTCTCTATGAGTGTTTCACCTCCTGGTGTGTGTGTGTGTGTGTGTGTGTGTGTGTGTGTGTGTGTGTGTGTGTGTGTGTGTTGTGTGTGTGTGTGTGTGTTAAACTATGGAGGATAATGAACATTAAAGTCCCCAACCAATACCAAGTTATTATATTGAGTTAAGGGGGATAGATCTGGGATATAATTCCCAGGCAGTGTTTAGAAGTGGATGGAGGGATATAGATATTAATTAGACTATATGTTTTTTTTTTATTGATTTTTACTTCTATTGATTAGTGCGTGGAAATTTACTCCTTGTTCATAATTTGTTGTGTGTGATTTTTGGTGTTTCGTAATTGCATCTTTTTGTGTACGAGGGAAAGGAGGCTGTGATTGGACGGAATGATTTTTGTCTTTGCTTAGGATTGTGAAGCTACGAAATTCAGAGAGGGAAGTGTTTTGTGTAAGATTAGTTTCCTGAACAAGTGCTATTTGTTTATTGTATTTAATTATGATGTGTTGAAGTTACTCATGTTTATATTTTATTCCATTATTATTTAATTGAAGAGTGTTGAATGAATTTTGAGGATGGGAAATACATATTTCAGATTCCAAGTCCCAGCATAAGTAGTAGGACCATAAATGATTATATTGATTTTGGGTTTGGAGGTTGGTGCACTTTATTTGAAACCAGAGTTGGCAAGTGTTACATAAACGCTGAGGTTTGATCTCGAGTGATTGATCTATTTCACTGATAGCAGATATATGCTATAGGACCTGGATTAAACTCTATATTACACGCTATTAATATGATTTGGGGTGCTTACAACGGCCTTCCGCACCTCAAATTCAAAAAGATGGAGGAGGATATAGACTGATTTCTCTTAGTCCAGACGTAATGCTGGGTGACGATCCCAAGGATCGCAACTTACGCAGGAGATCTGTCTAGTATGGCCTCACTGTCCCAACTTGAAATTTCTTCGAAGCAGGTTCCAGAGTTGGGCTTTCCCCAGCAGCGTCTCGGAGTTGAACCCCGTTCATGCTGGCCACAGCACAACCTATATATATATATATATATATATATATATATATATATATATATATATTTATTTTATTTATATATATATATATATATATTTACAAATATATATATATATACATATTTAATAAAAAATATAATAAATAAATATATATTTTTAAAAACAAATAATATATATATATATATATATATATATATATATATATATATATATATATATATATATATATATATATATATATATATATATATATATATCTATATATATATATATTATTATTATTATTATTATTTTACAAGCACTTATTCCCGCAAAAGCGGGGTAGTGGTACGTGCAGCTTCCCTAATACATATTTCCTTCATCTCGCCCTCACCCACCTCCTCCATTCCATTCTATCTCTCGCTAACACCCTACCTTCTTCCACCCTCATTCCTCTCTCCTCCAACATTTCCTTCCATCCATCCATCTCCTTCTTGGTCTCCCCCTTCCTCTCCTTCCTATCCCCTCCGCCTCCCAAACTCTCCTAACCACCCTCTGCTCCTCCATTCTCTCCAGATGTCCAAACCATCTTAACATTCCCTACTCCGCTCTTCTCACCAAACCATTCTTCCAATCACATCTCTCTCTTATTACCCTATTCCTAATCCTCTCTCTTTTACTAACCCCACATACCACTCTCAACCCTTTCATCTCAAACACTTCCAATTTCTTCTTGGACCTAGCATTCAACCCCCATGTTTCACACCCATATAGTACCGCTGGAACACAAATTTTCTCAATACTTATCTTGAGTTTATGTGATAAATCCCCCCTTTCCATAATTCCCTCAAACCACTCAATGCTCTCATTCCTTCTCCTACTCTATGATCTATCTCTTCCTTCATCCCTCCTTCCTTACCCAAATCCATCCCTAAATATCTGAAAACCTTTACTTCTTCCAGTACTACACCTCCTACTCTAATCTCTAACTCCATCCCCTCATCTGTTTCCTCCTCCTCAAACACTAACACTTTACTCTTACCTGGATTTATCTTAAGACCCTTTTGTCCACACACTCTCTCAAACTCCTTCACCAAATACTACAACCCTTCTGAATCCTTCGCCACCAAGGTAGTATCATCCGCAAATAGTATCATGTTCACTTCCCATCTATCACCCCTATCCATCAATTCCACCCCTCTCCCCTCCCTCATCATTCCTCTGCAAACACTCTCCATAAATAAATTGAAAAGCCACGGCGACATTACACATCCTTGTCTCAACCCTCTCTCCACTCCAAACATCTCACTCTCCCCTCCTAATACTCTCACACACATTCTGCTATTCCTATAAAAGGCCCTAATACCTTTAACTAATTTACCCCCTACTCCATGTTCCTCCAGCACCCTCCATAATTCACCCCTCTTCACTCTATCATATGCTTTCTCCAGATCTAAAAAACACCCATACACCTTCCCTTTCCTTTCTAAACCTTTCTCCACAAGCATCTTCATTGTGAATACTTGATCCACACATCCCCTTCCCATCCTAAATCCTCCTTGTTCCTCCCCCATTCTCTCTTCCGTTAAATCTCTCACCCTCTCAATTAGTATTCTCCCATACACTTTCCCTACTACACTCAAAAGACAAATACCTCTATAATTCCCACACTCCATCCTATCCCCTTTCCCTTTATACAGGGGAACCAAACAACCATCCTCCCAATCCTATGGAACCTCTTCCTTCCTCCAACATAAATTATATAACCTGTACAGCCATTCCTCCACCCCTCTGCCTCCCATCTGTAACATTTCCATACTCACACCATCTAGACCTGTGGACTTTCCTTTTTTTTCCTTTAGTTAACGCCCTAATAATTTCTTCCATTTGTATTTCCATATCTCCTTCCCGTCCCTCTTCACCTCCCATCCTCACCTCTTGAAAAACCTCCTCATCTCTTCCACCCAATTCATTCAATAATCCTCTAAAATATTCCCCCCATCTTTTCCTCACCCCATCTTCCCCTCCTATCCATTCCCCATCCCCTCCCTTAACCCTCTCCCCTAACCCCTCCCTCTTCTTTCTTTTTTTATTTACTTCTTTCCAGAATATTTTGCTCCCTGTTTCAAAATTTTCTGTCACTTTTCTAC
>JABUQX010042276.1:17500-25000 GCA_015478945.1 Trachelipus rathkii | reverse complement strand
GCATCCATTTCACAACATATTTTTTCAAAGAGTCTACACTTCAAAGGTCGCGATTTAATGTAATTTATCATCTTCACAACCTGATTTATAACTTCAGCGAACTGCTCACCACAATTTTTCCCTACTAGTGCTTCTCTGTGCAGAAAGCAGTGAGTTATTATCAATGATCCATTTTCCTGTAAAGCTCGCGCAGTAAATCCTTTATACTTTCCTGTCATTGATGGTGCACCATCAGTACATATTCCACAACAGTCGTTCCATGAAAGACCATGGTTATTGAGATAGGAAGAGAAGGAAGCGAAATATCGGCGCCGGTACTAGTTGTTTCCAACTCTTTGCAAAACAAAAACTGCTCCACGATATATTTACCGTCAATAAATCTACAGAATCCAAGAAGCTGATTTTTGACAGTAATATCAGTACTTTCATCTATTTAACAAATTTATGGTGAGTTTTTATTTTATCTATGACTTGTTCATTTATATTTAATGACATTTCAGATATTCTACGGCTAATAGTATTGTTTAAGAGAGGAACCTTTGAAATTTGATCTCCCTCATCTTGCACTCCGGGATAATGATATCCTCTCTAGTTGTATGAGGTTTCAATTTCTTGGCGAGCAGTTTGGCAACTTTAAATGAAGCTTCGAGAACAGCGTCACTTGTGGTAAATCTCTTCAACATTCTATTACCAACTTTCTCTTGATTTTCTAATAGCCTTGAAAAATATGAGCCAGGTTTCTGGGATACACCTGGGTGCTTCGTAGCAAGATGTTTCTTAAGTTTGCTGGGGACTATGGCTTCATTGCTTAGCGTTTCACCACACACTAAGCACAGGGGACGTGGATTATCTGCATCGTTGTTCCATGAAAATCCGTAAGACAAATAACTCTCTAAATACGTTCTTTTCTTTAAAAGAAATTCTTTTGATGTTGAAGATCCAGGAATGATAATGTTCAAATTACTCTCACTTAAAGTAGGTGGTACAAGTTCGCTCTCCTCGAGTTTACGTTTTCTTATTACAAACTTATCCATTTCAGAATTGATCACTTATGTAACACTTCACAATTTATTTACTTATTGACTCTACTCTACTGATTATATATATATATATATATATATATATATATATATATATATATATATATATATATATATATATATATATATATATATATATATATATATATATATATATATATATATATATATATACTACTATCACTCTTTCTATATATATATATATATATATATATATATATAAATTAACTTTAGAAATAAAGATTAAAGCCTTTTATAAGAATTTTTGCCTAATAAATTGAAAACGTAATTTCATTAAAATGGTTAGAGATGTTACAATTAGATTAAAATCAAGCGGCACCCCTGACAGATCTCGCGGCACACATACGTGCCGCGGCACACTTTAGATATGAGCTTTAATACTCTACGGTTGATTATTATTTTGAGATTTTTTTTTTTCAGACAAATTGCTTTTTAATTCTCGTTTTTATAAAATAAAAATGCAATTTAATTCTTTAACCATAAATTTATTGAATTAATATTTATTTATTCATCAAATGTATTTAAATTATATTTATACTGTATATCTGAGTACTCTAATTTTATTTATTTCTTTATTAAAAATGACTTGAAACTACATTGATGAATTTACTTATAATATATATAGATGAAATATATAACTTATCATTAATTAGGTAGTAATTTAGTACTAAATATAAAAAAAAAATAAAAAAATAAAATAACTCAAGTTGCTACTAAAAAAATTACGTAAAAAAAAATCAGTTGATTTAACATTTGATATTTTTGTGCCAACCCTGCTCTAGAATCTAAACCTGGGGATAAATAATATTATTATAAAAATTTTATTATTATTATTATTATTATTATTATTATTATTATTATTATTATTATTATTATTATTATTATTATTATTATTATTATTATTATTATTATAGAAATTACCTTCTGCCACAGAATTTTCAGGTAGTGTCAAATGCAAAATATTAACTATACTGTTTAAGCAAAATTTAAAAAAAAAATTAAAACAAGATTCATAATTTTCTTACTTAAAAATGTATATATTTATATAAAAATTAAAATTTTAGTTCCCTATCCCCTGCCAATGATCAACTCGACAGAAAGATTCTTGAGTCTCTCTACATTTTTGAATTAAAACCCGAATTAAATAAGGATTTGTCTTCTATCCCCCTTTTCACTCATTAATTTATATATATATATATATATATATATATATATATATATGCTGCTTTTATATATACTATATATATATATACGATGACACCATTCACAGGCGAGCCCTTTTTCCAAAAAGAGGGTAAAAACACAAAAGAATGAAAAGAAAAAACAAAAAGGAAAGTAAATTCACCCAGTCCCTTGTCTAACGCAATTCCCTCAGGTGGGCGCAGACGCGAGACTTAAAGAGAGGAAGATTGAATACTGCAGGAAAATGGATGAAGGCAATTAGTTCAACAAAACAGATGTGGCTGGAAAGAAGGAGGCACCACAACGAGTAAACCTTGAGTCTCCAATATTCACACAATACTCATGTGAGAGTAAGGCACCTCTTGTTTTACGAGGGCGACGCAGTGGTTGAGGAATGTGAGAGGTCAATTGTCTCGAGCACCTGCCGTTGTAATACCTATAGAAAAGAGATTGGGCACCAATATCACCTCGCAGAGAAAGAGGGTCAAGGGAATTAGAAAGTATTGGACAGTTTATTAGTCTCTTAGCCTTAGCCTCAACACTATCCAAAAGGAGGATGGAACCGGATCCACCCCAAATGTGAAAACAGTATTCCCTTAGGGGGCGGAAGACTCTTATAACTTAGATAACTGAACAGAAGAAAAATTTACGCAATCTGAACAAAATTTAGCTTCATGTGAGACCATTTAGCAGCCGATTTGATATGAGATTTAAAATAATTCTATTTTATTCAATTCAAGAATATTTACATATTTACAGGTAAGACATTAAAATCGAAGGGATAGGAAAGGTTGGAGGTGTTTAGAGAAGGAGATATGAAGAAGTTGAGTTTTAAAAAGTTGAATTTCACAAGAATGCGGTTAGCCCACTGAGAAATCCCGACCACATCGGCAAGAATTGAATCGGAAAACTGTAGACGAGAGGCAACTCTAGATACAAACGAGGGAGCACATTTGAAATGAGTGGAGGAATGGAGAGTTGACTCAGCAGCATAAGAGTGAACAGAGTTAGAAGTCCAGCTAAGAAGACCGTTAAAGAAAAGTAGGAATAAAGGTGGAGATAAAACAGAACCCTGAGGAACACCACAATTAACAAGAAAGGAGAAAGAGGTTGCTCCATCAACAAGAGCTGAAATGGAACGATCTGAAAGAAAACTAGACAAGAGTAAGCAAAGCGAAGGAAGAAATCCAAAGTAGCTTAGAGAGTAGCGATGCGTGTCATGCCCTGTCAGAATCCTTAGATATGTCAAGTGCTACCAGACAGGACTCCCCATAGTCCATAAGGGCAGAAGACCATAGATCAATTATATATATATATATATATATATATATATATATATATATATATATATATATATATATATATATATATATATATATATATATATATATATATATATATATATATATATATATATATATATAACTATATATATATATATATATAGAATTTCTTAATTTTTTTAATTTTTAATAAACGTGATAAATCTGAATACGCGAGTCGCGAGCAACATTAGAACGGTACGCGAGCAACATGTTGCCCGCGAGCTACGGGTTGGGCACCACTGTTGTAGAGTTTAACGTGATCTCTTATCCTCAAACACGTTACCCACTTCTAAAAAAAGCTTTTTAAAAAAAAGCTTTTCTGAAAAAAGCTTTTTAAACTTTGAAGACCTGTAGAACTTTATATAGTATATTCCTATTTTACTTAATAAATTTATTGATCCGCTTATCCATATTTTGACTTACAGAACTAAGAGCTCACAGCATGGATATGACAAGATGCCAGATACTTCTAGAGAGACTCCACTTGTTAATCAGACAAGTTTTAAGTAGAATATGTAAGGTGTAGCGGAAGTCGAAAAGTTCCGGTTCCGGCCGGAACTTCCGGCCGGAACTTTTCCAAGGTTCCGGAAAGTTCCGGTTCCGGCCGGAACCAAAAATTCTGGTTCCGGTACATCCCTAATATATATATATATATATATATATATATATATATATATATATATATATATATATATACTATATATATATATATACTACTGCTGCTATATATATGTATTTATATGTATATGTATATGTATATATATGTATGTATATATATAACAACAACAACCAACCTGTATAATATATATATGTATAACACTATATAATAATATCTTTATATATATATATATACCTTAATAATATATATATAATAATATATATATATATATATAATATATATATATATATAATAATATATATATATATATTTATGTTATATATATATATATATATATATATATATATATATAATATATATATATATATATATATAATATATATATAACTATATATCTATATATATATATATATATATGCCGTATATATATATATATATATGTATATATATAATAATATAATAATAATAGATATATTTTAATAATAATAATAAAAAAAGAATTATATATATATAATAATAATATATATATATATATATATATATATATATGTATATATATATATGTATATGTAACTCTTATATATATAACAACAATATATATGTATGTAACTCTAAGTATATATATATATATATGTATATATATATATGTATGTAATATAATAACATATGTATGTAACATGTATAATATATATATATATATATATATGTAATATATATAAATATATGTATATGTATATATATATATATATAATAATAATAACAATATATATAAATAGATAACCTGTTATATTTATGTAAATGTAAACATATATATAACATATACTAGTAGTATTATGTATATAAATATATCTATATATCTTAATATGTATAATAATATATATATATGTAATAATAATAATAATATAATAATATATATAATATATAATATAATAATAATATGTAAAGTTGTATATATCTATATATATATAATGAGGGAGTGTGCTTCCGAGCTGGCCCCTGTCCTCGATCAACTCTACTCTCTTAATACTTGTACATTTCCTCAGTGCTGGAAGCGCGCACATGTCCAACCAATCCCGAAAAAGGGCAGCCGTTCTGATCCTTCTAACTATCGCTCTATAGCTCTCACTTGTATTCTATCTAAGATCTTTGAAACTCTTCTTAACTCTCATTTCCTGGATCATCTGGAGTCTCATTCCCTTCTTTCAGATCATCAGTATGGCTTTCGACGCTCGAGGTCAACTGGTGACATACTATCCTATCTTACTGATTTATGGTCTTCTGCCCTGACTATGAGGAGTGTGGTGTGGTGGCGCTCAACATATCTTTTTGATGTGAAAGTACTAACTGCGTCGCTACTCTCTAAGCTCCATTCCTTTGGTTTCCTCCTTCTCTTTGCTTACTCTTGTCTAGTTTTCTCTCTGGTCGCTCCATATCAGCACTCGTTGATGGAGCGACTTCTTCCTCCTTTCCTGTTAATTGTGGTGTTCCTCAAGGTTCTGTTTTATCTTCAACTTTATTCTTACTTTTCATCAACGATCTCCTCAGCTGTACTTCTAACTCTGTTCACTCTTATGCCGATGACTCAACTCTCCATTCTTCCACTCATTTCAAATCTGCTCCCTCTTTTGCATCTAGAGTTGCCTCTCGTCTTCAGCTTTCTGATTCTATTCTTGCCGACCTGGATGGGATTTCCCGGTGGGGCCACCTCAACTGTGAAATTCAACTCTTTGAAAACTCAACTACTTTACATCTCCCTCTCTCAAAAAACACCTCCTAACTTTCCTATCTTTTTCGACGGTTCTAACATTACCTGTGCTTAACACTTAAACATTCTTGGTCTGAACATAAACAAAAAATTGTCTTGGAAACCTCAACTATCACAACATTGCTAAAATGTTACTCAAACTGGGAGTTCTGTTCAATTGCAATTACACACAACTGCCGCCTCCCAGGTATAAACATGACTAAACCCTTGTTTGGAGTACTTTGTTCTCTCACATCTGAGAGCTCATCCACCCTTCTATTGGACAGAGTTGGTAGCCAAGGGGCAATGTATACTGCTCCTGCTCTCTCCGACGCCCTCCCCATCTCTGCGACGTGACAGTGGCACTATCTCTTTCTAAAGTATACCACAACATTGTAGATCTTCACCCAGGTGTTACTCGCATTCCACCTCCATTGCATCGCCCTCGCAATACACGCTCTCACATGAATTTTGCGTGAGCATTGAAAATCCCAAACTCGTTCGTTGTGTTTCCTCTCCTTTCTTTCTGCTCTGTGGAACTCCTTGCCATCTTCTGTTTTTCCTACTGTATTTAATCTTCCTCTCTTTAAAACCCATGTCTGCGCACACCTGAGAGATTTGCGTTAGGCTTGGGTGGGCTTTCAGTATTTTATTTACCCTCATGCTGAAGGGCTAGCCAGCAGTGGTGGTAATCTGTAAAAAAAAAAAATAATAACAATAATAACTAATAATAATAATAATATATATATATATAATATATATATACTATCTATACTATATATATATATATATATATATATATATATATATATACAAATATATATCTATATATATACTTATATATATACTTTATATATATATATATAATAATATATATATATATATATATATATATATATATATAATATTATATATATATATATATATATATACTCTTATATATATATATATATATATATACATATATATAATAATAACATATATATATATATATATATACTATATATATATATATATATATAACTAATAACTATATATATATATATCTATATATATATACTCTCTATTTATATACTCTTTCTCTTAGAAGTCTCTAGTTTTGTGACTTGTTTTCTCTTCTTATGTTTTGAATCAAAGGAAAAATGTTTTTATGCCAATGAACTGGTTCTACTAGATATATATATATATATATAATATATATATATATATATATATATAATATATATATATATATATATATATATATATATATATATATATATATATATATAATATATATATATATGTATATATATAACACCTCTTTATACCCATATATATATAATATATATATATATATATACTTAATATATATATATATATCATATATATATATATATAACTATATATATATATATATATATATATATGTAATAATATATAAATGTATATAACTATGTAGATTTGTTATGTTCATATACATATATAATAATAATAATAATAACAATATATATAACATATATATATAACATATATATATATATATGATAAAACCTACTCGTATACCTTACTAAGGGTAACCATATTCTC